>CAUYQV010056161.1:0-29318 GCA_963574575.1 Galagoides demidoff | reverse complement strand
CCCCTTCTCTCACCTTGTCAGAACCCCCCTTCCTCTGCCCCGAAGCTGGCTTCATACCAGGGACTTTCCAGCTCCCCAGCGAGGTGAGAACTTTGCAAAACAGACTCAGTACCAACACCTATACCCACATCCTTCTTCTCTGCACATCTACCAAACCTCAACAGCTCACCCTCCCCCCCCTTACTCTCCCTTGTGCTTGTGGTTTTTAAAGTTAAAAGCAAGACTGTAACAGCAGCTTAGGGTCCTTCTTCCCGAGCGGCTGAGGGACCCTGACGTGTCAGCAATAAACTGGCCTCTTGCTTTTGCATCGACCTGAGTCTGGTGACTGTTCCTTGGGGGCGACTATCGTGGCTGGACCCTGTTTTGGGGTCCAACAATATGTAGCAATGTGTAAGAAGAGAGGTAAACTTCTCTGTTCTAACAAGTATATATACTAGGTCAAAAAATAGATGGGAAGGTCCTTATGTAGATTTTTTTTTCTTATTTCTCTTTCATTTATTAAACTTCAGAATCTTATAGAAGTACGTATTTTTTGGTTACATAGTTTTCTTTTGTATATTTTAAGTTAAAGTATGCCTTTCACCCTCCTGCTCCCTCCCACCTACATGAATTCTGTTGAGTTTTGCATCCATGTGTGTATGTAAGGGTGGAGCAACTAGTTCTAATTCAGTACCAAGTACAGGTAGGATTTCTTGGTCCATGCTTGCAATACTTCATGAATGATTTCAAATATAGTTGACCCATGAACTGCCCACAACATGGGCTTGAACTACACAGGTCTACCGTATATACAGATTTTTCCCTGCCTCTGTGACTCCTGGGTCACAAGACTAACCTCTTCTCTTCCTCCTTCTGAGCCTACTGAGTGTGAAGATGACAAGGATTAAAGACCTTCATGATGACCTACGTCTCTTAATGAATAGTAAATATATTTTCTCTTACTGATGATTCTTTAAATAAGAGTTTCTCTTCTCTAGCTCACTTTATTGTAAGAACATACTATATAATACATAAAACATATACCATATGTGTTAATTGGCTGTTTATGTTATCTGTAAGTCTTACAGTCAATAGCAGGCTTTTAGTAACTAAGTTTTCTGAGAGTCAAAAGTTATACTTGTGTATTTTACCACATGGAGTTGGCATGTCTAAGCCGTCCATTGTTCAAGTGACAAGTGTAGTGGTAAGAGCTATGAAAAGGAGAACAGGTAATAGGAGAAATTAATATAAATCCCTCTGGGCACCACGGTATAGGGAAAGTCAGGGGAGTCCCCACTGAGCTGAAGTACAGGATAAGAGGAAAAGCCTGCTAAGGCATGAATGAGGGACATGCATTCCCAGCAGAAGGAGCAGCAGGTGCAAAGGCCCTGAGGTTGAGATAGGTCCGGCAGGTCCAAAGAACAAAAAAATGTCAATCTGTTTGGAATATCATGAAAAAGAGGAAGGAAGAAGTAGGTAAGATCACATGGGTCCTTGGCATTTTAAAGTAATTGTCATAAAAAAACCACTGGAGAGATTAAAGTAGGATAGTAAGAGGATGGAGGTAGAACACATTCTTAGTAAAGCATCACAAGAATGGAGAACCAAGAATCCTATGTAGTCCATTTTGACATGAGGACAACTGATGGAGGGTCAGAGAACGGGGGAGCAGAGAGAGGGAAGGAGGGAAGCGGTTGGGAAGTTATGGTGTTTGGCACACCTCTTGGTGTGCCAAAGAGGAATACATCTTGAAGGAACACACTTAAAAGAGGGACTTTGTCTGATAAATGCAATTAGTGTAACCTGGATCTTTGTATCCTCAATGAATCACCCACATTTAAAAAAAAAAAAAAGCTTTCAAAGGGCCTGGAGGCTATGAGGAGGTGAGGGCAGCAGCAGGGCTGGAGGCCAGTGCTGCCATGTAGGAGACGAGCTCACAGGGTGCAGCAAGGCCGTGTGAGTCGACAAGAGGGTGAGAGAGGGACAAGCCGCTGTGCAGGACCAGCACAGGGGTCCAAGGCACAGGCCCTGGAATCACCACCTAATCCTGTCCTGGAATATCCATGCAACATTTTTACTGATACTTAGTGCCTAGGCGAGGGATTCGGTGTACTCAGAGCCCTGATTTTCTGGTGGAAGACTAAATTCAACAACGAAATAAGATTATAGTGCTCCAGAGACAGAATGGCTGGGCTGGGCTTCTTTAGATCAAGGAAGGCCCTGTGGAAGAGGTGACATCTGGAGGATGACGCCTTGATCACAGAAGCAAGGCTGAGAGCGCTCCAGACACAGGGAACTGCGTGGACCAGGGCCTGAAGCTGGAAACCCTGCACTGTGGGTGAAGGGAGAAAGCAGTCCTGGGCCTTCCAGCTCGGATGGGGAGTAGAGGAAGCCCAGAAGCCCAGAGGCCGCTTGGGGCAGCTCCGGTTGCCAGGTCAGAGCTGGGGATTGATCTTGAAGCATCAAAGGGTTTTCTTTAGAGGAAATGCACAATTCACTTTGTTAGTTTTAAAGGTTTCTGTGGGTAAATGTTAACTCAGCACTTGCTATTGAGTGAAAACTCTGTATTGTTGTCTCCATAAGTTTAGTATCCTTTATCCAAAGTGCTTGGGCTCAAAAGCGTTTCAGATTTTTTCAGATTTTGCAGTATTTACATACATCTACTGGTTAAGCATCCCTAAATGGAAAATCTGCAATCCAAAATGCACCAACCAACATTTCCTTTGAGCATGATCTTTGAGTGTCATGTTGGTACTCAAAAAGTTTTGGATATTGAAGCACGTCAGATTTCAATTTGGGGGGTTAGGAAGGCTCATGCTGTGTGATGTGCCAGCATCTGTTCTGTGTACTTTACCTACATTAAGGCTTCTCTCCCTCAGAACAATTCTTTGAACCAAATACTCTTTTCCTCATTTTTCAGATGAAGGCATGGAGGAACAGAGAGGTAGAGTAATTCATTCAAGGTCACACAGCTCATGAACAGCATACCCGGGATTAGAACCCAGGTATTATGACCCCAGAGGCTCTGCTCTGATATGTCAAGCTAGGTGGATGATTTTTAATATTCAAAGATGAGCCAAGGGCAAGGTGTCACGCAGAGTTAGGAGGACCATGAGTGGAGTCAGTGTTTGGGGTTCACCTTGAACTGAAGAACAAGCAGGTTTATTCTTCACTTTTTTCTTTCTACGCATTTATTCAAAAAGTATTTATTAAGCATCTAATATGGACCAGATTCCATAATATTAAAAATCTCTGGAGAGGTAAAACAGTGAATTTTCTGTCTGTTGGAAGGCATAGATATTAACTAAGCACAGACATGATACAAAATCAAAACAGTAATTAGCGGCAAAGGGGAGAGGTCAGCACTGCTACTGGAGTATATGACAGACAAAGCAACTGTGGAATAGTAAGGCTCAGGGGAGGATTATCAGTTTGGGAGGCCTTTGGCTTAGGAGGTGTTTGGGCTCCAGGTGGCTGAATGGGCCTGGGAGGGAGGAAACTGGGTTGGGGTGATGGTGGTGTAGGAATATGCCAGGCATCCAGGTAACTCAGATTACAGGTAAGAAGTAAATTATGACTTTAATCACCCTTCTTGGTTTTTTCAGGTCAGCTCAGTCCAGCAGATAGGAGGGCTAGCCTCAGCCTAAAAGCTTGAACCAATAATAAATATGATGTTAGGCTGGACTATCGTGTTGTCTCTCACTCTGGCGACCCTGGTTCCTGCCCAGGGTATGAAGTAGAAGCCCCAGTTGGACAAGGAGTGCTGCTTTCCCAGTCCTGTTGCCATTTTAGCAGCAGAAGCAGAAACATGAAACCACAGAATATGCATTAGGGAAGCAGGGTGGTTGGGAGAAAAGCTTGCAGAGCTCTGGAATCTGACAAACAGGGAGCCTGGCTTAGCTTGGGTTTCCCCAGAAGCAAACCCTGAGGCCAGGATTCCAGGGAAAGTTGTGTACTATGGATGCTATAGTGGATGCTCCCATGGGTAAGGGAGCAGAAAGAAAGAAAGAGAATGCAGTCAGTAAAAGGCACATTTTCAAGTCAGTTACCCTTACGGGGAACTTAATCCTGTGAGCTTAACCCTGCTGGAGAACCCAGTGTAAAATGCCTACTTCAGGGTTACCCTATTTGAAGGATAAAGGAGATGCAGAATTTATCCCCTAATCCCCATCAACTCCAGGGCATGTTAATTCCTCAGACTCTGTAACAGAGCGGTGGGCACAGAGAGAGTCAGGGTAGGCAGACGAAAGTCAGCCTGGTATGTGTGGCCACGGCAAATGCCAAGGAGACAGATGCCTGTTAGCAGCAGCCTCCTCTGCATTACTTAACTTCTCAGGGCCTCAGTGTCCACATCCAAAAATGGGTATAGTAACACCTAAATTCTCTCAGGACTAGAGAGTCCACCTGAAATCTGTTTCATGAGAAAACCTGCTATTTTACCAAAACGTTCAGCTCCTAAACAGTCCCCATAAATATCGAATGAATAAATTAATACTTCGTTGTGTCCTGGAGCCAGCTCTGCAACTGGCTCACAAAAGCATGTTGTGAAATATTTAGGAATTTCACAAGTCAGTTGTTTAAATGGTTGGTAGCTCGAAATCACTCATGGTAACCATGTTGATACATCTTGGAAATCAGCCAACGCTACAAATCAGGCTGTTTTTTCCTTGGAAATTCAGTTTACCAGCACACCACTGAACATATGTGAAAGTATGTGGCACCGTGTCAAACTTAGGGAACCTGCTGTAAAATGTGTATATTTTTCCCCTATGGAAAGTGAACAGTCTGTTGACAGAGCTACATTTTTCACCATGTTTTGCTTTTGATTTCTGATTATCAGAACCTGCTCCTTAAAATGGGCCACAACTCTACCTGTAACATTTTATTTATTTAAAGAAATGAGAGGAAGACTGGGCTGGGTGGCTCATGTCTGTAATCCTTGCACTCTGGGAGATCAAGTGTGGGTGGATTGCCTGAGCTCAGGAGTTCGAGACCAGCCTGAGCAACAGTGAGATCCCATCTCTACTAAAAATAGAAAAGGAGTCACAGTGGGCACCTATAGTCCGAGCTACGTGGGAAGATGAGGCAGGAGGATCATTTGAGCCCAGGAGTTTGAGGTTGCTGTGAGCTATGATGCCACAGCACTCTACCCAGGACAACAGAGTGAGACTCTGTCTAAAAAAATTTTTAAAAGAAAGAATAGGAGAAAGAAGGCAAGATGGTAGACTAAAAGCAGCTTGTGAATGCTATTCTCAAGAAAAAAAGACCAATAGATGTAGGCAGCTGCGCTCCGTAGATGGGTCTTCTTAAAGAGATCATGGTCCTTCACATCAGAGAAGCAATAGGAGACAATCAGAGTGAAGGAAGTGACAAGGGTCATCCACTGGACAAGATCAGAAGGTACTTGAAGAAAGCATTAATACATGAGGAAGAACAGGAGGAGAGATCCCCAGAGCTCCACACTCCCTATTGTGTAAGCTGTAATAGGGCCTCCAATACCACCACAGATCTCTGGAGTGATTGGGAAGCTGCTTGATTGGAAGTCTTTACAGCAACATTACACTACAGAATGGGAAAAACAGGGGCCCAGTAGCTTCAATTTCTGGGTCACTGAAGCTGACCCTATTCTGTGCTCTCAGGTTCAGAGTGCCTGGTGTACACAGGGCTCTGCTATACTGCAGCTGCCTCTGCATTGCACTAACAAGGTTGGAAAGGAAATGATCTCATGTACTCATGCCTGGGAGCTGAGCACTGCTCCCCCTCTCAGGGAAGTTGAATGAAGAGGCATCACAGATTTCACCTAAAAATCCCTGTCGAGACTGCCTCCAGTGGGTCCTGGGTGGGGGTAGAGCCCCCACCATCTACAAGTCCAGCCCTGAGGCCCCATGATCCCATGCCCAAGATTCCAAGATTCCTGCAGCTGTGGCTGGGCTTCATGACCCCAGCCCAAAGGAGTTCCCACTCACTGCTTAGTGGGAACTACTCTCACGGTCCAATACTCTAGTCTATCAGGTCACAAGCCACCATTACAGCTGGACCCAGGTGGAGCAAATGTCCACAGCCCTGGCACCCATGACCACTGCCTAGAGAGCCTCAACCAGCTTCCACTGCCAAGATCACAATCTCCCACATAAGCCTCCATAGAGAGGGATTTGATCAATTCCTGACCTGAGTTTCCAACAGTGGCCTGGGGAACAACCTACCAGGATGTTCACAAAGAGATCATCCAGCACCACCTTGGACTGTGACAATCACAGAGGAATGGGACAACACAGAAAAACTGCATTACAAGCTCTCAAGTGCTTCTGACCCTATACTACCAAGCCAATATTCCAGAATAAATCACAAAAGTGCTAATCTAGGGACCTCCCCTTCTTCTCACAAAGTAGGACAATTCCCTATGCTACAAACCTGTCTTCCCTGAGCTGAGAGAAAAGGTTTCAGGTAATAAAAATATAGCAAAAGAACTCGAGAAGCATGGGGGAAAAATAAAGCAAGCTATTTCAATGCCCACAGAAGATCACGAGAGATCATTGACAAAATACCAGCAGTGGAATTCAGAATATGGCTGACAAATAAGATAAATAGAAACATTTTCTAAAAAGCAAGACAATATAAGAAATTATATAACAGAACTCAAAGAAATGAAGGAGCCATTAAGGATCTTCAAAACACAGCAGAAAGCTTCAACAAGAGGTTAGACCAAGTAGAAGAAAGCATCTAAGAGCTTGAAGATAAGGCTCTCAAACTAAGCCACTCGGTCATTGTTGCAGAAAGAAAAACAAAGAAGAATTAAAAATCACTCAGAGAAATAAGGGATTATGTAAACAAGCTAATATACACATTACAGGTATCCCAGGGGAAGAAAAAGAAAAACAAAAAGCATAGAAAATCTGTGCTTTGAAATGGAGGAAAGCATCGCTTGTATCACCAGAGATTCAGAGATTCAGAGATTCAGATACAAGACGACTATCAAAAACCTGGAAGATCATAGCAAAGAGAGTATCTCCAAGGCACATGCTAATCAGCCTGGCCAAAATCAGCATGAAGGAGAAAGCTCTATAAGCTGCAAGACAAAAGAAACAACTAACTTACAGGGGAAAATCCATCAGGATAACAGCAAACTACTCAACAGAGACTTTCTAAGCTGGAAGGGATTGGGGCCCTGTTTTTAGTCTTCCTTAAACAAACGATTTTCAGTTAAAAAAAAATACTGTATCCTTCAAAACTAAGTTTCATAAATTATGGAGAAACAAAGACTTTTTTCAGGCAAGCAAACATTTAGGGAATTTGTGATTACTAGGCCTGCCCTACAAGAAATACTCTCAAGTGAATTATACAGTAGAATAAAAATACCTGAAAGTTAAAGCTCAGAGCTCTTATAAAACAATACCCCAAGAGGGAAAACAAAACAAGATATCATCCAGCATGAGACACAGAAAAATACCCCACATATCAACACTGAATGCAGACTGTCTTAATGTCTAGATGAGAAAAAAAAAAAAATCCAACTATATGCTGTCTCTAAGAAACACATCTAACTCACAAGAAACCATATATATTTAAGGTAAAAGCATGGAAAAAATATTCCACACAAATGGAAATCAAAAGTTAGCAAGTGTAGCCATTCTCAAGTCAGATAAAATGGATTTTAAATAAACAAGGGTTTAAAAAAAAAAGGCCATTATGATGGTAAAGGGAGCAATTCAATAAGAAGACATAATAATCCTAAGTATATGATGCACTTAACACAGGAGAAACCAGCTTTATAAAGCAAGTTCTACTAGATCTAAGCAAAGAAATAAACAGCAGCATCATAATTTCTGAGGGCTTCAACACCCCACTGATGGAAATGGACAGATCATCAAAGCAGAAAATCAATAAAGAAACAATGGACTTCAATGAGACTCTTCAATAAATGGACCAAAATGACATTTACAAAATGCTACTCCAAAATTATTGAGTGTACATTCTTCTCATCAGCATGTGGGACATTTTCCAAGACTGATCATATCTTAGACCACACACACACACACAAACTGAGCAAATTTTAAAAAAAAAATCAAAATCATACCTAGTATCTTCTTAGATCATGGTGGAATGAAATTTAAATTAAAATCCAAGAAATACATTGAAAAGTGTATTTAAAAAGTCATAGAAATTAAGCAACCTGCTGCTAAACAATCCTTGATGATAAAATTAAGATGGAAATCAAAACATTCCTCGAATGATAAAGGGGACACAAGCTATCAAAAATCTATGGGATAGACAAGGAGTAGTGTTAATGGGAAAAGTTCATAGCCTTAAATGCCTAATCAAAAAGACATTAAGATCACAAATAAACAACCTGAGGACATGTCTCAAGAAACTAGAAGAAGAAGAACAAACCAAACTTCAAGCCAGCAGGGGAAAAAAAAAATAACAAAAGCTCAGAGCAGAACTAAAGGAAATGCAACCAGAAAAAACAATGCAAAGGATCAATGAAACAAAAGGTTTGTTCTTTGAAAAGATAAACAAAATAAATAGACCACCAGCCAGATTAACCAGAAGTAGAAAAGAAAGTACTCAAATAACCTTAATCAGAAATGGAAAAGGAGAAATCATAACTGGTACACATACTACAGGAATACCAAATATCATCCATGAATATTATGAAAGCTCTATACACACAAACCAGAAAATGTAGAGGAAATGAATAAATTCCTGGAAATTCACAACCTCCCAGGCCTGAATCAGGAAGAAGCAGAAATCCCAAACAAAAAAATAATGAGCAGTGAGATTGAAACAATAATTTAAAAATCTACCTCCACCCTCCCCAAACCCCCAGATAAGATGGATTCATAGCTGAATTCTATAAAAACTTCAAAGAAGAATTGTATCTATCCCACAGAAATTATTCCATCAAGAAGGAGAAAATCCTCCCTAACTATTCTATGAAGTCAGTATCACCTTGACCTTCAATCCAGGAAAGGATAAAACAAAAAGTGAAAACTATAGACCAGTATGACTTTTGAACAGAGATGCAAACATTCTTAACAAAATACTAGCAAACAGAATCCAACAGTACATCAAAAAAAATTCACCATGATTATGTGGTTTTTATCCCACGTATTCAAGGATGATTCAGCATACGCAAATCAATAAATGTGATTCACCACATAACCAAAAGCTAAACCAGAGATCATATGAGCATTTCAATTAATGCAGAAAAAGTACTTGCTAAAATCCATTACCCTTTTGTCATAGAAACCCTCAACGAACTAGACATACACAGAACATATCTCAAAATCATAAAAGTAATATATGACAAACCCATTGCCAACATCATACTGAATGGGAAAATTTTTAAAGCATTTCCCCTAAAAATTGGAACAAGACAGGGTGTCCCCTGTCACCTTTCTATTCAGCATAGTTCTGGAAATCCTAGTCAGAGCAATCAGGCAAGAGAAAGAAATAAAGGATATCAAAATTGAGAAAGAGGAAGTCAAAGTATCCCTGTTTTCTGATAATATGATCTTGTATCTAGAAAACCCAAACAACTCCTTCAGAAAGCTCGTAGAACTGATAAATAAATTCACCAAAGTCTGTTACAAAGTCAATGTATACAAATCAGTAGTAGTATTTCTATATACTAATAACAGTGAATCTGAGAATTAAATCAAGGACTCAATACCATCTACAATAGTTCCAAAATACAAAATATCTAGTAACATACTTAACCAAGAAAGTAAAGATCTCAACAAGGAGAACTATGAAAAACTAATGAGAGAAATAATAGATGACACAAACAAATGGAAAAACATTCCATGTTCATGGATTTGGAGAATCAACATTGTTAAAATATCCATAATGTATAGATTCAATACTATACTCATTAAAATACCAATGTCATATTTCAGAGATCTAGAAAAAAAATAATTCTAATCTTCAACTTGGAACCAAAAAAAAAAAAAAAAAGAATATAAATAGCCAAAACAATCCTAAGCAAAAAGAACAAATCTGGAAGCATCATATTACCTGACTTCAAATTATACTACAGGGCTACAGTAACCAAAATAGCGTGGTACTTGTTTAAAAATAGAGACATAGACCAATGAATCAGAATAGAGAACTGAGAAATAAAACCACCTACCTACAACTGACTGATCATTGACAAAGCAGACAACAACATGCACTGTGGAAAGGAAGCCCTGTTCAATAAATGGTTTTAGGAAAACTGGATGAGCAAATGCAGAAGAATAGAACAGGACCACTAACCTCTCTATAGGCAAAATTAACTCAAGATGCATAAAAGATTTAAATTTAAGGCATGAGACCATAAAAGTCCTCGAAGGAAACACTCTTCTATACATTGGCCTAGAGAAAGAATTTGTGATTAAGTTTTCAAAGGCAAATACAGCAACAACAAAAACAAAGAAATGGGACTTATGTGACTTAACTAAATTAAAAAGCTTCTACACAGAAACAGAAAACATCAACAGAGTAAGTAGACAACCTAGAGAATGGAAAAGAATATCTATAGACTCTGGATAAAGGACTGATAGCCAGAATCTGCAAAGGAGATTCTACAAATCAGCAAGAAAAAACAAACAATCCCATTAAAAAGTGAGCAAAAGACAGGAACAAGTTGACAAAAGAATATAGATAAATGAGGGGTAGGGAAAAAATAATATAGATAAATGGCCAAAAGCATATGAAAAAATGTTAAGCATCACTAATCATGGAAATGCAAATTAAAATCACAAGGATATATCCCCTCAACCCTATCATAATGGCCATAATTAAAAAGTAAAAAAAAAATGCCAGTGTAGATCCATTTATAAATATAGATAAGATAAAGAAACATATATACATTGTTGACAGAACTGGAAATTAGTACAACCTCTGCAGAAAGCTGTATGGAGAGTCCTCAAAGAAATACATTAGACTTAGCATTCAAGCATTCAATCCAGCAATTCCACTACTGTATATATTCCACTACCCAAGGAAAAAGATGTCATTATGTCAAAAAGACACCTGCACTTGAATGTTCACCAGACCACAATTCACAATTGCAAAGATGTGGAATCAACTTAACTGCCCATCAATTCATGACTGTACAAGAAAATTGTGTTATACATATATCATGGAATACTACTCAGACATAAAAAGGAATTAAATAATTTCTTTTGCATCAAGACAATGAATGGAACTGGAGAGCATTTTCCTAAGTGAAGTATCTCAGGAATGGACAGCATTCACTGTATGTTCTTGCTAATAATTGGGACACAGTGGACACACACAGGCACAAAGAGAAATAAAAAACATTGAAAACGAAGGCAGGAAGGTGGGAGAGATTGAGAGCTAAAAACTATCAGGTACAATGAGGACTTTACATGACAGGCACACTAAGCAATGCACAAGGCGTCCATGGAATAAAAACATGTGTGCCTCACTATTCAGCCATTAAAAAAGATAGAGACTTGGGTGGCACCTGCGGCTCAGTGAGTAGGGTGCTGGCCCTATATACCGAGGGTGGCTGGTTCAAGCTCAGCCCCAGCCAAACTGCAACAAGAAAAAAAAGACGGAGACTTTCCATCTTTTGTATTAACCTGGATGGAAGTGAAACACGTTATTCCTAGTAAAGCATCACAAGAATGGAAAAGCAAGAATCCTATGTACTCAATTCTGATATGAAGACCATTAATGACCTAGTACATGGTGGGGGGTAGAGGAAGGGGAGAGCAGAGAGAAAGAGGGGGTGGGAGGGTCACTGTGTATGACACACATTTTGGTGGCAGGAAACAAATATAAGAGGGACTTTTCCTAACAAATACAATCAATGTAACCTGGTTCTTTGTATCTTCAATGAGTCCCCAACAATAAAATAAAATAAATTCATATTGCTTTAAAAAATGTGTACCCCCTTAATATTTTGAAATAAAAAATTTACAAAGAAATAATTTTTATTCCTGCAATTTTCTGAATGTCTAAAATGTTTCATAAAGAAACAAAAGGAAGACAAAAATGAAAGATGCTCCTTCCCCTCAGTCGTGATGTCCCGGTCCTGTGGGAATGAAGGGATTGAGGATTCCGACACATGAATGTAGGGGCCCAACAAGCACAAGAGCCGTCCACCTAACAGGACCAGGGCAAGGCTGTAATCAAGCCTCCATTTGCCTGCAAAGTAAAATACAGCAAATTACATCAGCTCCTCAGATTTAGATAGGGTCTTTGTATAATGCATAATTAGAAGTAGCAGCAATTAACACATCACATACACTCTGTAAATTTCTCTGAAAATGTGTCTGAAAAATTCAAAATTATCATTTGCTTCTCTTCTAGATTACTTTTCCCATTCTATGATAATTAATCATAGTTAGATTGATGAAATCTTGCCGTTCTTTGCTTGATTTCTCTTATTTCCAAAATCATAGGTAAACGTGATATGTGCAGAGATTTTCAGAAAGTGTTTCTTTTCCTTTCATGAACCATAACCCATAGAATTTTCAGTAAAATTTATTAGTATGTATTAGGCTTTTTTTTTTCCCCTTGCAGTTTTTTTGGCCGGGGCTGGGTTTGAACATGCCACCTCTGGCATATGGGACCAGCGCCCTACTCCTTTGAGCCACAGGTGCTACCTTAGGCTTTTTTTCTATTTATAGTGCTCTTTCTTCATCATGAAGAAGACCTGACATTACCAAATTCAACCATGTCAGATGCACAGTCTCCTTTTATTGAGTTTTTGATGGGGGGAAATGCTGAAACTCTGCTTGACATTCCCATGATGCGAAATTCACTATTTCACAAAGTAATCAATAAAAATCACTACCATTCATTGAATACTAATTCAGCTTGGGGCTTTATAAACAGCAGCTCATGGAATCTTCTAGAGACATACTTCGAGACACCCTAAGCCAGTGTTACAATAATTCTCATTTTTAGCCAAGCCTGGTGGCTCATGCCTGTCATCTTTGTACTCTGGGAGGCCAAGCCAGGTGGATTGCTTGAGCTCAGGAGTTTGAGATCAGCCTGAGCAAGAGACCCTGTTTTTAAAAATAATAAAATAAAATAAAAATTAAAAAAATCTTTATGTCTAAGATAAGAAATTTTGAACTCAGAGAGATTATGTAGTGTGTCCTCCACTATAGCCAGCCAGTGTAAAAGCCAGAATTCATCATGGGTTGGTCTGATTACAAAGGTCGTGTTCCTGAAAGTCAAGTTAAAGCTGCTTCCTTCTGACTTCAATGCACTTGCTGGTCTTTGATGAGCTCCCTGGATAGGTCAGACTTATTTCTCCTACCCAAGCTTTATTGCTTTCCCTTGTTCTTCCGTTTTTAAAAACTTCTCAAGTAGAAATTTTCTTGACACTCTCCCCTTCCAGCTTCTGTCCCCCAGCTGTCCTCTGATCCACCATGCCCTCCACCAGCGGAACACCTCTGCTCAGGTGCAGAGGACTGTGGCCTTCATTCTTTCCATGCTCTTTTTCAGTCAGCCCTTATTAATCACGTGTGGGCAACTGGTGTTTTCAAGTATGTTCAAAAATTGGAAGAAAAGAAGTATCTCCACCTTTCCTTACGTGGCAATTCTATTTTGTTTGTCTAAGCTTAAGGGCAGGGTTCTGTCCTCATTGCTTTGCTGTGCGTCTGTGGGTTTTGCCCACCCAGCATTCATTTCCCCTTCTGAGAAGCATCAGCTGTGTTTTTGGAAAACTGCCTGAATGGAACTCCCACTGGGTATGGTCTTGCTGGGCTTGTTGTTCAAGGAGGCTGCCTTGGGGATGGGCCTGGGAGGCTCTCTCCCGGGTCTGTGACCCTTGACACAGGATGTGGCTGGGGGAGCTGATGTATCAGGGAGGAGGCTGGGAGAGAAATTTTACATGTGTCTTCAACCTGATCCTCACAGATACCTCCTTTATTCCTAGCACTTAGCCCTTATTCCCTTCCTTCCACTGACCTGGGTTTACCACTGGGTTATATACTCACTCACCTGCTCACTCAAACACTGAGTTCCTACCATGTGAGAGAAACTAGAGAGCCCTAAGCCAGAATATATCTTCTACCATATTTTGCCACGTACAATGTGCACATTTGGGTTCAAATTTTTATGGAAAAAAAAAAAAGACTCACATTATACATGGAAGTAAAGCTGTGGGCAGGGGGTCCAGCGGGCCTCCCAGGACCTCCATGCCCTCCCTCCGGGCACAGGATCTTCATCTAGGATGATCCAGGATCTGGTGGCATGGACTAGAGTGGCCTTTGCCATGTGCTGCAATCAGGTGAGAGGTGGTGGCAGGTCTGGAGAGACAGGCTGCAGCCTCACAGAGAGGACTGACAGCCCCATGCAGGTCTCAGGGGGGCCTGCCTGGTTGTCCATGGGCCAAGTGGCCTCAGAAGCTGCCACCCTGCCAGCCACAAACATGGCCATCTCCGCTACTGCCCTTGATGTGGCAGGGAGGGAATGTCTCCCAGGAGAGAGGGAAGGGGCAGCAGCAGGAGGGCAGTGTGATCTACACATGCACCAGGGGAGCATTAGCCCTCCCCAGGTGTGTCTCTCTCAGCCCAGAGTGGACCATTTTCTCAGGGCCATTTTCCTGAACGTTCAGGCCAAAACATTGGTGCCTGTCGTATATGGAAGTACATTTTACATGGCAAAATACAATAGCTTCATGGTTGTCAAATATAATACAAGCAGTATGTAATATATGCTTGCCATTTTATCCAGAAGAGTAAAGCAAGAACTTTGTCAAAGCATTGCTTGAAATCAAATCTCCTTAGGAAACAAAGAACTTCCCCCTCACAAGAGGAAGAACAGAAGAAAAGAAGGAAGGAAGGGAGGAAGGCGGGAAGGCCTTCTTAATATTCTTCTTTAGCAGAGTATTTATCTGCTTTAATAGCCACGTAGAAAATAGGTGGATAGAGTCATGTATACATGCATGTGTATTTATATACATATTTTATATATAATATAAAAATTGAAAACAGATTCACGTGCTCTTTTACAAATGGGATTTGCAATAAATATCACAACAGGGGTAGTTAACCTGTCGATTTCTAGTTAGGTATTTCTGATCGAAAAGCACCTTCAAATCGGGTATTTACCAGAGAACAGTGTGTTCTCACCATACCTCACTTAGCATGATGACTAACATTTATCCAGTCAGCCTAGGCCTATTATACACTTCAGGAGCCTCTTATGATACCATTATACTACACTTGAGATATACCTACATGTCTGCCACCTGGGATTAAATCCCTTCTAGCATCTTATTTGTTATGATAAATGCATATTGATTTCTGTTTTACTCTGGCTCCTTTAACACAATCTCTATGTTCCACAACTAATAATATTGTTTAACTGAAAATGTCTCCCAAAAGCTTAGATGTATTGGCCGGGGTAAGGAGTGGGAACCCCAGAACTAACAGTGAGTTTACCTGGCCAATTATCTTGCCTCATCTTTGGTTGCTGTGACACCAAAGAGAAGTAACTTTACTTCTCTGGATCAAGTTGTTTTTTTCTTTTTTGGAAACAGAGTCTCACTTTGTCACCTTTGGTAAAGTGCTGTAGAGTCATAGCTCACAGCAATCTCAAACCCTTGGTCTCAAGCAATCCTCTTGCCTCAGCCTCCTGAGTAGCTGGGACTATATAGCTGCCTGCCATGATGTCTGGCTAGTTTTTCTATTTTTAGTGGAGATGGGATCTCACTCTTGCTCACACTGGTCTTGAACTCCTGAACACAAGTGATCCACCTGCCTCAGCCTCCCAGAGTATTAAGATTAAGGCATGAGCCACATGCCCAGCCTGAATTGAGTTTATTCTTTCATTAAATTCCAAACCAATGCATGTGTTTTGAAAAAATTTCATATTTCTGTGTTTTGCCTCTGATCCGATGAACCAAAAATCCTGTGGCACGTACAAGTGATCCTTTGACCCTAAAGAATGTGGTTCTTTGAAATGTTGTTCCTCTACCCAGAATACCTGCTTCCTGTTCTTAGCCAATCTGTCAGGTGACCTCCAATAACCTACTTAGTTGCCTTCCTATCCATAAAGTCTTCATGATATTCCACCACTTTTAATAAGCATCCATGAGGTCTTAACAGGGGATATGTAATGTTACTAATCAATGGCAATTCTTTTTTTTTTTTTTTTGAGACAGAGCCTCAAGCTGTCCTCCTGGGTAGAGTGCCATGTGGCATCACAGATCACAGCAACCTCCAACTCCTGGGCTCAAGCGAGTCTCCTGCCTCAGCCTCCCGAGTAGCTGGGACCACAGGTGCCCGCCACAATGCCCGGCTATTTTTGGTTGCAGCCATCATTGTTGTTTGGGGGGCCCAGGCTGGATTCAAACCCGCCACTTTAGGTGTATGTGGCTGGTGCCTTAGCCACTTGAGCCACAGGCGCTGAGCCAATGGCAATTCTTAAATCTCTGATCTTTCAGTACTTTCGCTGAAAAAATGGACACTGACCAGCACCTCTGCTTAGAATTTTTGCTCAGGATATACAGTCAACACTGTCGAGGAGTCGATGAGGCTCAGTCCCAACCTCACAGCTGTATGCTCTGCCCCTCAGCTTCAGGGTCTGGTCCTCAACTTCCAGCTGTTCCTCCTATGTGGTTTCCTCACCATCCAGATATTCAGTTTATGCTCCTCTGTCTTCTGCCTATAATATGTTGATTCTGGGAAATTAAGACTCTCCTGTCTCCTTCCCCCCATTCTCTAGCAAGCATCAACTAATTGGGCAACAGCATTATTATTAGTTCTTTCTCCTCTAGGGAGATCATGCAATATATTGAAAATCCAAAACCTCAGACTCAAAACCCATGACTAGCATATTCCCAAACTGATTCTGGCCCTGCATCTCACTCAGATGTCCTAGTCAACACCTGCTAGGCATCCTTCCTACTTGCCTCCCTCATAGCCAATCTAGTCCTGTCTTGATCAAGGCCAACATCAACTCTCACCTTCTGATGACCTTCCGGCCTCCAGTCCTGCTCACCTCCATCCATTCCCAAGTGCTCTAAGACATCATCTTCATCATGCCACCCTAAAACCTGTCCGGAGCCTCATGCATCCTCCAAAAATAAAGTCCAAGTTGGTTAGTGAGGGAAACAAGGCCACTGTGATGAGGCTTCTGCTTACTTCTGCTGGTTTTCTCAAAAGACCTCGTCCCATCCCCAACCTTGCCAAACCATCCTGTCTCTCTATACATTCTCTAACACATGGCTCTTCACATATGCTCTTCCTGCTACCTGGTAAGCGTTCCCCATGCTCCAGTCTTTTGCTAATTCACCTCCTATTTTCCCTTTGCTCCCCAACTTAGGTATCATTTCATCCAAGAAACCTTGTTGACACCACTTCTTTAACCTCACCGAAGCGTATGATGCCCTTCTCCATGGTTTTTGTGCTTCCATTGTCACTCGTCATACTTTGTTGTCACTA
The DNA here is from genome assembly GCA_963574575.1 of Galagoides demidoff. NCBI lineage: Eukaryota > Metazoa > Chordata > Mammalia > Primates > Galagidae > Galagoides > Galagoides demidoff. The sequence continues at coordinate 11,922 of CAUYQV010056161.1, read as the reverse complement.
TTGGCTGACTTTATGCTCCACTATAAGCTCTTTAAAGAAAGGAGCTATATCTTCTTTGATCCTCTTTGCATGATTCAAGAACTGGCAGGTGTTTTCCACTCATAAAAATCTTTATTGAATAAAGTAAAATTGGTATGCCTTCCATCAGCCAAGGGATTTTGGAGTATTTAATATCCAAAATGGCAGCCTTGTTAGAACATTACTTGACAAACAAATCTTCTAGAATGGGTAGGCACAATTTAGTTCCTAGCAAAGGTATGAAGCTCTGAAACCACTGTGCCTGTCTATTTGGAAATATAAGTTGGAAATAGTAGTCTATTTTTAACATAAAGACCTTCTTTATTTCTCTTGTATAAGGCACAAAAGAATCCATTTCTACTTCAGAAAATAAGAAAGAGAACAAATTTATTTCCAAGTTAATAGCTGAGAACTTTCCGTGGGGTAGTTTTAGTAGCCATAATTTGACCCAGAGTCTATCCGAACCCTTGTGATAACGTTATAACAGGTTTGTACCTTCAGAGTAATGTGGAACTCAGCAAAATTTATAATGCAGCCATAAAGTGATATAGATTTCAAAGACTCTTTCCTGGAATGGATTTCAAAGGCCACAAACAAAATATATATTTTTTCTCTATTTCTGTTTACCTTCTCAAATAATTTATGAAGGATTGCTCCAAAATATAATCCTCTCTGCCACCTTAGGGGCTATTAAGAGACAGTCTACCTTGACACACTGCAGAATGGAAGGCCCAGAGTTGAGGACATTGAAAATTACATGGGACTAATTCCAATTCCTTCAGAGAACAAATTTCTTTAAGATGTGAGTCATAAAGCCTGGCTGTACAGAGCTCTTCCCAATCACCTGAATGACTAGCTTTTGAATCTCGGTTCATTTAGCAGCATGGGGGCCTCATTAAATACTGTGTATGCAAAAGGTCAATAATTCCTCCTACTGAAAAAGAGAGAGAGAAAAAAAAAGATGCTCCCTCAGCACAGCAATGAAAAACCACCATAAATGGTACTAAACAAGAAAGTGTGGAGACGTGGCTAATCCTCGCCACCACAAAGGGAGATTTTCTGTCATCCATCACGATCTGATAGCAGGTCTTCTGGATGCCTGTCTTGAGTAATTAGAGATTTAGCATCTATTCAGACTTCTAATTTTCAAAGAAATAGAGTAAAATTAAATGTACTCAATGTACCTCACTTCTTCTCTGGCCATTCAGAGTATTTCAGAACAGGGCGGGAACTCAGAGAAATGCAACAAGTCAAATTACTCCTCCATTGTCACCTTTCTTTTACCTTTTTTTTTTCCCCTGAGATCAAGTTTCTGCAAAAGCTTGGCCACCAGAAGCCTCCAAAAGTCAACTACATAGGGGTTTCCTGGCACCACTTAAAAATGAGAGTGATGATATATTTTCTTGGCTTAGAACACTATGACAATGCAGGGAGAATCCAGTTATTGATTTCTATAACCGCAGTCATTTTTCATATGTACAAGGATGCCAAGGTCCTTTACCATTGCTAAATTCGTTAATGGAGTCATTAGAAAATCATACTAGGGAGACAACTTTTTGTGTTGTCCCATTCATTAACCCAGAGACAGGCATTTTACATGTGTTGAATTTGAGATGGGTCCTGTTAAGTGGTTAAATTCTTTAGGTACATTCTCAAATATAGTTCCTTTAGCACATCTATCTGATTGTCTTTAAAATTAACATTCTGACACTAAACAATTCAAAGTAGACCCAATGGGCAAAAGATATTCCGCAAAGTCTAAAAATAGAGTTACCGAGGAGCATACAACCCCCAGATTATTTTCATTTTTTTTTAACCTCAAGAGAAGGTTGTAATATCCATCAAACACTATTTCATTCAAGACAACACATTTATTTTTAACTACCCAAACTCAATCTTTTCCTATAGTTACACATTTTAATGACAGCTCTTAGGGATTCTTCCCATTTAAGAGGTTAGGAGTCATTACATTTTATTATCTTCCATGTCAACAAATATTATTGGGAACAAGGGAATTAAATATTCAAGACATTTAATGCATTTATTAACAAATCCCAAGAATGAATTTATTCATGTTGTTCCATTTGGATTTGCGCTTCATCAAGCATTAAAAAGCTTTTTCCACATGTCTGTCACAGTTTGAAGGGTCTGTCGACCTGGCAGACTCATACTCATGTGTATGAGCAGGTAGACCTGTAAAGGCACCAGGTGAGCTTAGAAAACACTTGGTTGCTTCCAAACGGCTGCACTAATCCTTCCAACTGTGCTTTTGCTGAAACATTTTCTCCTTAAAGAGCTCCGCGATCTCAGGTCCACTCAGGCCGGGACAGTTAACACACTCTCCCTCCAGACTATGTCAGGCTCAAATTACCCATAAATGAGCCATTCATTTTATCTTTTCTTCTCAAATCGGTAGGTGATTTCTTTAAAATGAGTCACTAAGAAGAGGTACAAAAAGAAAGGCTGGGAATCTGCCCAAACAGGCACGTAATCTGAATCACTGAATTGTCTTTGCCTTATGGAGATTCACATGGCAGTGTCAATTTACATGGAATTTCTCAATTTGGTCCTGTTGAGCAAGTTGGAACCCTACAAGGCAAAAATTCTCATCGGCAACTGCGATGTTGTTGAAGCAATATATTAGGGCTAGACGGCATTAAATATGAAAGAAGAATACTGAACAATCACTGTCTCTAACTAAATTGCTGAATAATCCTCTGAATAATTTAAGCCACTTCATTGCCCTGGTAAAGCAGAGACTAGTCAGATGATGATTTTAAAACAGCTAATATTTTCTTAACAGTAGACAGTTCAGAGTAATGCAAGAACAATCCACATTCTCACATTTAAAAACAGGAAAAGAAAGACCTAAGTGAAGAAGAAAAACTAAAACAAAGACAGTTTCCTTGCCAATGGCAATGAGAATCTTTGGGAAATATTTAAGAGGTTCAGTAAGCTTATTAGATGAGAGGTGAGCATACAGACCACAAGAAAAACTCAAAAACATCCAGGCAAGGAAAGAAGGAAAGTGTCAATAATAGGAGAATTTGGGAAGATTGATTTTTTCAGTATTTTTCCCCTAAATATACCATCAAGAACACTAGTGATTATTCTCTGAAACTAAGCTTACCAATGGCCTGCTTTGATGTCCTAATGTCTTATTCCCTCATGACACATCCTAGATGAATTTCTGAAAAGCTCCCTTACAGATCAGACATATAGGGAAGAGATGACACTGAAAGACAGATCTGGAGGGAAATTAGACCCGTAGCCATGACAACTAGAGTAATCAAGCAGTACATTTTCTGAGTTGGGAATAAGACAGATTCAAAACACTATTAAGGGGGGTGAGATTCTTTCCTAACTCACGATGGGGTGAGTGGTGAAGGGGAAGAGAAGATTATGATTTGCGTTGGGTGAGAGAGTCAAGATTATTGAACCAAAGCTAATGCTGGATTTTAGCACATTATGCAGCCCACATGCACCGACCAACACAAGTTGCAGAATCGTATGTTTCTATAAACAAGAGAAGAATGTTCAAATTTCAAAACCTCCATGAGACTGCGGGAAAGGTGAATCTTGGCATATGAGATATTTTGCAAAAACTAAAGAAAAGGGGAGTTGTACTATTCAGATATCTAGTTCTTTTCTCCACATATATACCTGAGGCACCTGTCGTTGGGAGCCAATCCATCCAGTCAAGGTTAGGGTTGTCTGAATGGGAGAATGACCAGAAGGTGACCCACAGGCTGAGTGAAGAGATCTCTATACAGATGCAAGAAACCCTCATCTGGCATCCTCACCTAGTCTGAAAGCACTAGTGATTTCCCCCTTCCCCATCAAGTTCTTCTGCAACATGGCACCCTACCCGCAGGAATATGTGATATATTTAAATACATTAGGTTTGTGGTAGAACCCAAGACTCTATTTTTAACTGGACTTGTAGATTATTTTAGACACCTGCTTTAGACTAGTCTAAAGAATAAATGAGAAAAGTGGTATCAACACACCTCAGAAAATGTCAGCTGATCTTCTCTATAGGAAGAGAGCTTGTTGTATAGATGAATTATTAAGATCCCCTGTCTTGGGTGGTACCTGTGGCTCAAAGAAGGTGGGCGCCAGTCCCATATGCTGGAGGTGGTGGGTTCAAATCCAGCTCTGGCAAAAAAAAAAAAAAAAATCAACTGTCTTTAATGTAAATACTAGGAAGCAGCAGAAAACAGCTAAGTGAGATACTCCACTGATGGCCAAAGCTGATGGCTGCTGTGTTATTTATTTCTCCTCAAATCTCCTGGAGTGGCACTTACTGTCTATGAGTAATCTAGATCAGAGTTGTGGAATGGAAACCAAGTTAGGGGTATTTTGATAATTAGAATGTGCTTCTTACGATGAGTTTTAAGATATAATGGTAGGTGGGTGTAGAACATCAATTTCTTAGGTGTTCAAAATCTAAGATTTTAGAATAATACTGCCTACAGCACAGGGGAACAATAATTAACCCATAAAAAGAAAGAGGGTTAATCCCTTGTATTGAAAAAGCTCTCAATTTATTTTTATTTTTTAATTTCAGATTAATGTGAGGGTACAGATGATTAGGTTACATTGCTTGCATGAATTAAAATTGTATTGAATTTCTATAACTTAACAGTTGTATACCTGACTGCCATTGTTTGGATGGTGTGAACTTCCCACAAACAAATCCAGTTAATTATTTTCCATTTGAAATGTGTCAGATAGCTGTAGCTTTCCCTAACACAATTAAAGTCAAAGTCAAGTAATTGCAATGTAAGATTTAAACCAAGACAGGTGGGTCCCTCTGACTGACAAGAGAGTGAAAACACCTGTCACTGGCTCGCTCAGCTCTGCAGCACTGTGGTTACTCTCTTTGTTTCCGTTGGTCCTGACATACCCCTAAGAGACTGCTTGACTTAGAATTCAGTCTCATTTTCCAAAGAAAATTTCTCATGTAGAGAGGTCAGTAATGCACTTGGCCATTGTGTAAAGAACACTTTCTCCTGGGAATGGTTGTGGAGCTGATGCAAGCTTTCCTGAGACTAGTTATGATTCTCCCAAGTCTCATTCATTTCCACTACCATTTTATTAGACAGGAACCTCTCATAAACAATCAACATAACTAATTGTATGAAATGTCTAGTTGTCTAGTTTTTTGTTTTTGGTTTTTTGGCTTTTTTTTAGGATCAGTTTGAGTTGATCTAAATATCAGAACTTCACATTCCACAGAATAATTATCTTTTATTTTTGACAGTAAATGTTGGTCTTTTTTCCCGTTTCTGCCTCTACCCCAAGTCTAGAAGAAGTGGACTCTGCCTGATACTATCTGGACTTTTCTTTTCTTTTTTTTTTTTGGAGACGGAGCCTCAAGCTATCCCCCTGGGTAGAGTGCCATGGCATCACAGCTCATAGCAACCTCCAACTTCTGGGTTTAAGCGAGTCTCCTGCCTCTGCCTCCCAGGTAGCTGGGACTACAGGCGCCGGCCACAACGCCCGGCCATTTTTTGGTTGCAGCCATCATTGTTGTTTGGAAGGTGCATACTTTCAGGAAGGAAGAATGGTTTCTTTAGACCAATGTTATTCAAAGTGAAGTACAAGCACTTTCTAAAACAGAAAATATTACAGAAAGTATTATTCATGATGGAAACAGAGAAAACCTCTTTAGAAGTAATGTGCTTTATATCCCTGTTGATGATAGAACTGAGTCTAGAGCTCTTGACTCCCTTGCAGCCCTGTGAACACTGGCCAAGTCCATAATTTTTCCACTTGATTGTGTTTTGCTGTGAAAGCTCACTTGTCCCTAGAGTTCATTATCAAGCAAGCATTTACTGAACACCTATTATGTGCCAGACACATAGTTTTAAGGCCTCTTATTTTTAAATTCCTCTGGCTATGAAAGCCGCAGCATTATTATCTGTGCAAAGAGAGGGATGGACTAGGTTTTCTTTAAGCTTTTTTTTTTCCAGCTAACAATAACCACATAGTTTTTTTCTAAGTATATAATAGCAAGAAAGAGGAAGATAGTAGTCCAGGACATAATCAAAAAGTTTGCCTAATCAATTTCCATTTGTATTTGTAGAGAAGTTGGAAGACCTGGACACCTTCACTTATTTTGAGTGAATTAATAACTTCTACATATATGAAATGCTAGGTTGCATACTGATATATCATAGTAAAGGGTTGTAATAACCAGAGAGTACGTGCTTGGTCTGACCATTTGTCATGCTGTTGACTTAAAATCATTTATTCCTTTTAGTCACTACGTTACTGCCTAGGTTTGTGCTTGTAATAAGACAAGTACAACCTGATTGATGATTGGATGTCTTTTGGGAAAGACATCAGACTTCTATTAATTGAAATTGTCCTATATATCTTAGACCAGCAAACAAAAAAAATCAGGTGTATGAAAACCAAGTTGAGGTATTGTCCTGTCCCGCGGGACGCAGTTATTCGTGGGGGCGAGGGGGACCGAGCCTGAAAGACAGTGGGCAAGAAAGAGAGAACGAGACCAAACAGATGCATTGTCAAAGTCTGTTTAATGGCGGCGAGAAGCCGGTTTTTAAAGCTTACAGGCGAACAGGGGGCGGAGGGAGCGAGGGGGAGGAGTAAAGAGGAGATGTGTCTTTCGCTTATTGGCAGATTGGAGGTTCAGGTCGTTAGCTGGTTGCGCGGGCGTGGGCGTGGCTGCCATCTTGAGTCTAAACAAAGGGCACGGGCGCGGGAGCAGCCGCCATCTTGAAGCTTCATCAGGTGGTTAGTCGCCGAGTAGGAGGTCGCCATGGTTATGTAGGATATACGCAAGCGGGGCGGGGCACGTAATTTTTGAGCATTTTGTACGTGCGCTTTGGGGGAGGGGATAGCTCGGCAGGAGCCGAGGATCTTTTTTTTTTTTTTTTTTTTTTGGCTTCCAACAAGGTATTGTGATAATTAGACTGTGCTTCTTATGATGAGCTTTTCAGAGAAAATGCTGGGTGGGGTAGAATATCAATTTTTTAGGCGTTCAGAATCTAAGATTTTAGAATAATACTGCCTAGAGCACAGGACAAGAATAATTAACCCACATCCATCTGGCCTGCAACTTGTAAATCACTTCAGAAGAAAGTGCTCTGACATAGTACAATTCTGATGATCATATCCCTGTATGTATAACAAGGATAGTAAAATATACATATATATATATATAGAGAGAGAGAGAGACAGAATCAAATTATGTCACCCTCAGTAGAGTGCTATGGCATCACAGCTCACAGCAACTTCAAACTCTTGGGCTTAAGCAATTCTCTTTGCCTCGGCCTCCCAAGTAGCTGGGACTACAGGTGCCTGCCACAATGCATGACTATTTTTGGTTGCAGTTGTCATTGTTGTTTTAACTGGCCCAGGCTGGATTCGAACCCGCCAGCCTCAGTGTATGTGGCAGGTGCTATAACCACTGTGCCACAGGCACCAAGCCAAATAGTAAAAGATTTTCCAACAAATCATCAAAGAATAAAAGCCCTACTCCTACTTATCTGCTGCAGTGTGGGATTTGGTTTCAGAGGGTCCAGTTTGGATTCTTATAAAGGTTTATTATCAAGCATCCTTTACATTTCTGAGTGCTTTTGTAGTTGCCTTTCACCATAACCCAAGGAAGGAATAGAACAAAGTTGCAGATGAGGAAGCTGAAGTATTTGCACAGGACTATAGTGAACAGCCTGCACTCCTCTGTCAGGCCAATGATAAAGACCAACATACCTGACTATTGGTCCAGGACCCTTTACAGTCCACAGTGCTATGATTTCACCCTACACAGGGTGGATGTTATGCAGGGAGCCTCAGCAGTGCTAGCCTCTGAGCTCTGGCTCAGTGCCCTCCACGAACAAGTTGATCCTGCCTTTCCTCTTTCCCGGTCTCACCCCATCACCCATCTGCCTCACACAATGAAGCTGCCCCTTGGCAAGACCTAGTAAGACACTTAGGGTCTCAAGTAGTGCTGAAGTCATGGGATACACTTCAACCCAACCAAATGTCAATCCAAAACACTAAATCAGAAAAGATGTATAAGAAAGTGCAAGATAGTTTTTGCCTTTCTTAGAATAGTTATTTAGTTGTTTTCTTCCAACATAATAAAATTTGTCCAAAGCACATTTTGGAGGGGTTTTACCATTTTGTAGGTACCCTAAGCATGAACCCAGGGATATTCAAGTCAACTCCACACACACACACACACGCACACACACATGCACACACACACCCCTCCTCTTCCTACCCATAACCGATGCCCACGGCAGGGATCTCTGACACACCAGCACCACCTCAGGCCCAGGTCCCTAGGAGTTTGTCAGATCTCTAAGGAAATGCTTCCATGAAGAAAGTCACAATCAACAACTTGCTTCCCTGAGGAGCCATCCTGTCCATTCTGCTTCCTTCCACCAGGGCTGGGAGCTCCAGTCCTCTTCTAACTGAGTCAGAATCCTTTAACGCATAAATAATCCTGTCACAGCTAGTGACACGCTCCACTACAATCATTCAAAGTTAATACGAGTATAACTTTAAGAATTGAATGGAATCCAAACACGTCTTCCTTGCTGGGGATAGCGCCCCTGGTAGAGAGAGGAGGCCTGGGCCCAATGACTTAATAATAAAATGCACCTAAAATTGCCTGTAGGAGGGGGAATTCCCACATATGCATGGTCCCAAGAATTATTGCTTCCACCTGGAAGTGAGTCTTAAAGGGAATAATTTACATTTCCGACCATGGTGGTGTCTCCAGCTAGAGACAAGATTTAAATCCCACATCAAACCTTACTTTGGCAAGTGTATATTATCCTGTCCTAACTCTTCAATTAGACATTTAGTTATGAATTTGTTTCCTTGGCACTTGTTAATTCTGCACGATGGAGGAGAGGCAGCGGAAAGTACTGATGTGAGGCCTCTCATTTGCTGCTCGGATGTGCTTGCAGACACATTCAAATCACATGTCTGTTTATGATGGCAGCCAGCCGTAATAGCCCGGTTATGTTTAAACGCAAAGAACAAACCTTAACAAAAATGATTCATGATTTACTATGGAAGAAAGCTAGGGTGACAGCTAACCACTTTCTTTGTAAATAAGTGAGATAATAACCACAGAGCAAATGTAAATGATAGTGGCTGCCTATTTAAAGCAGCTATAGTGTCTCTGCTAACACAATGCTTTATTCTAAATTATGTTTCATCTGAGACCAATAAGATAGGGGATGAGTCATTAGCCTCTGTGCTCCTCTGCAAAGACTAGATTATGTGACATTGATTCCAAAGACCTACCAGAAGTTAGAGCCCAGAACTACACAGAAGCCATCAGGATGCTTGCCTTGCCAAAAGGAAGCTTCCGGATGGAGGCCTGGTGTTATCTGCCACCATGAAGTTGAGGACTGTCAACTGGATGATCTGTTGAAATAAGATTCTTAAAACTGAGAACAGAGAGTGAGTGCATTATAACCTCATTGTTCTGCTGGCAGAGGGCAGGGTCTTGCGGGTTTGGGAAAGAAGGAAGGCGGGTTTTGACCCTGCCTGACTCCTTCTATCCACTCCTGTGCCCAGGGTCGGGTCACCTTCGTCCCTTCCACTTGACTTCAGCTCCTTCCCTCACATCTTTACTGCCACAAGCTCAACCTCATCGCCAGTTCTATCATTAATCCTGACCTAAGGATGAAAGCAGGGAAGAGTAGGCCCTGACATCACCCTCTGAAAGGCAGCCCTTTCTAAGATAATCTCTCTTTTCTTCTAGAGCAGGTGGTGTGGATCTGATAGGGTTGAAACTGAAAGAGAAAAAACAAACGGCAAAGAACTTCCATTTACTTGGCACCTAAATTTACCTAAGCAAAGAACAAATGTGACCTCTGCTAATCTATGGAGGTGGGATTTATTAGTTGCTAACAAACTGTAAAATAACACACTTCTCTTTTCCTGGACCCCAACCAAGCACCATCCTTTAGTCAGCATCACATGAGTGCTATCATTTCAAAAACGAAGCCTACCCTTTCAAATCTTCCTCAATCATTAGTCTTCCTTTTACTTCTGGCAGCTGTCCACCGCCCATTGCAACGTTGGCCATCACTCCGCTGTGTGATGGGGTCAGTAAGAAATGAAATGAATCAAAGCTTCTGGCTGTGTCCCAGCAAGTCTGCTGCAAGTACAGCCAGTCTTAATTGATGGAGCCACTTAACTGAGTCCCTAAATTAAAATATTCAATTTGAGCCACATGACAGCCTAGGATCAGCCTGCCCTCTCTCTGGAGCTCAGAGGTGGTGACATCAGAATACAGCAGGCGGTGGATAAGTGCATCTCTTCTGTAATTAAGGTCCTTCCACACTCTCTAGGGAATGAAGCCAAAGCTGTGACTTGAGACGTAGGGCAGATAAATGTTAATTGCAAACATGTTAGAGGGGGCACAAGGAATTAGCTGCACGGCTCACCTTACTCAGACTTCAAGAAGGTGGGATCTGAGGGTTTATGGCTCTATTAGCATTCTGACTGTGCCTTCCAAGCCTGTAATGTTTGCAGGACTCTCTCTTTAAATACACAGTTAAGACGAGAAAAAGATGCCCAGTAGGTAATCGCAATGGAGCTCACAAATGGTGATAATGTATAGGATTTGGGATGTGTCTTCTGTGCAGAGGCACTATTATTAAGCTTGTTGCATTAATCCTGGCTGGGTTTAATGCTCATTACCTGATTCTATCAAGCACAGAGCATCCTATTCCCCCAAAAGATGTATGTTGTTTTAAATTTGCTCCCTTCAAAAATGTCCAGATGAAGATACTTGCTGGGCTAATCTGCAAATATGTTGTCCTTTACTATATCAATAGGTGGTTAAGGAATTGGCATCTGCAACTCTATGGGAGCAAAGGAGAAATTTTCAATGTAGCTGTGTTATCCCCTTCATACTTGGCTTAGGATTGCAATCATGCATTCTAACAACAGCCTACTAGCTGTACCCTGTGACCCACCCTCCTATCACTGTGATCACACCTTTCCTATCAAGACACTGAAGATCTCAAATATATGGCATTTGAGTAGATGCTATCTCCACCCATGTCCAATGTAAATAATCAATGTCAGATCTGTTTCTCAAGCAAGTTCTCTAGATGGCCACTAATAATTGACCAAGGTTATTAAAGAGACAAAACCAATTGTTCATCCAGGTACTACACAGTATATTTATTTTTTCTGCTAATAAGTAATTGAGGCCAGCCCACTAGCTATGACCTCCCTACCCACCCCCAGACTCCCACCATAGTCTGCTTGAGAAGTCAGGCTGACATGGATTTAATGTACCTTCTAAACTAGCCATGGGTCCTTAAGGAACTCACCTGCCCTTTCTGGTCCTCTGCTATAACATGTACAGGAAATTATAAAACTTCCCCCATTGTGTGATTGGGAGGATTGAAGAACACAACATTTCTGAAGACTTGAGACAATATCTGGCACACAGTACAGTCTCAATAAACATGGGCTCATTTCATTTTCCACTGTGGAAAACATTGAGATGTCACCCAGGGCAAAGAGAACTTGCTTTTTATTTTCCTTGTATTCTCCCACCAGGCTGCATTTATTAATTAAGAAACACAGACTTTGTGTCATGTTTCACAGTTGAAAACATGATTAACGTTAGTGAGGGAACGTGAAGGCACACATGTGAAATGATTATTCAAAATATTGATTCTCATTTCCAACCACACAGGCAGGAAAAATAAATGTGGATACTTCCTAGGATTTCACATATTGCTGTAACGATTTTAAAGGTTTCTGCATTTCAAAGACATTAAGAGGTTGGGAGACAGAGGCTAGAATCTTTGGCATGACTTACTTTACATAGACTACCCTGAGAAAAAGAACTAAGACATGAGTAAGATTTCCCTTGTTTTCTCAGAA
>CAUYQV010056157.1:0-19298 GCA_963574575.1 Galagoides demidoff | reverse complement strand
AGGCGCCCGCCACAATGCCTGGCCATTTTTTGGTTGCAGCCATCATTGTTGTTTGGCGGGCCCGGGCTGGGGATTCGAACCCGCCACCTTAGGTGTACGTGGCTGGCGCCTTAGCCGATTGAGCCACAGGCGCCGAGCCGAATTTTGTTTTTTAAGACAGAGTCTCACTCTGTTACCCTGGGTAGGTTGTGGTAGTGTCATACCTCACAGCAACCTCAAATTTTGGGGCTCAAGAGATCCTCTTGCCTCAGCCTTTTCAGTAGCTGGGACTACAGAAGGCTGTAGTTTTTCTATTTTTAGTAGACAGGATCTTACTCTGAACTCCTGAGCTCAAGCAGTCCACCCATCTGGGCCTCCCACAGTGCTAGGATTATAGGCATGAGCCACCATGCTTGGCTGAGAATGTTTTTTTTTTAGGATAGTCCTGGTTTCCATACCCCCTCTCCCCAACTTTGTACACTGGATCTATTAGTGATAGTTAAATAACTTCTCATGGACTTCCAAACAACTAGGAGCTATATTTCAAGTTGTCTGGGAGACATCACATAGATGTATTGAGTATAAGGACTTAATGAGACTTAGCACTGGAGTCTGTCCTTTTAGAAAGGGGGTAAGTGCAGCTTTAGCAGTCCATGGAACAGTTGCACAATGATGAAATGACACATTTAAGAAACTATATATGAAAGGAAAGGTGTTGAAATGTTAGGAAGTAAAGGCATGGACTGTAGTGGATCCTGATGACATTGTCTGATACAACAGTGACTGCAACTGGAATATGTTCTGTGGACTTTTCAGTTAATCAAGCCAAATAAATTCCCTTTTTAGTTTAAGGACGTTTGAGTTGGTTTTACTGTCACTTGTAATCAGAAATTTCCTGACTGATCCAATACATATATATTTCATAAATAATATCTTGAAGTCTTACATGTAGACAATTTATATAGGCAAAGGTGTTAGTTCCTAAGAAAGTCCGCTTATAATTATAAACATAGCAACTTGTTCTCTAGAATGTAAAATACTTCTTACAATATTCCCTTCAAGGAGAGGGAATATTTCCAGCCATGTTTACATATAAATGTGTGATTAAGTTAATTCATGAATAATGTATTTCTCAGATTTAGGTTAATGGCCATGATCATGTGTAGGTTTTATTTTTATTTTTTGATTTTATTTATTTATTTTTTGAGAAAGAGTCTGAAGCTGTCACCCTGGGTAGAGTGCTGTGGTATCACAGCTCATAGCAACCTCAGACTCTTGGGTTTAAGCAATTCTTCTACCTCAGCCTCCCAAGTAGCTGGGACTACAAGCGTCGGCCAGAATGCACTAGCTATTTTTTTTGGTTGTAGTTGTCATTGTTTGGCAGGCCTGGACTGAATTCAAATCCACCAGCTCTGGTGTATGTGGCTGGTGCCCTAGCCACTTGAGGTACAGGTTTTAGACATCAAGGGATAAATTAGTTAAGTTATTTTATTTATTTATTTAGACAGAGTCTAACTAGGTGGTCTTCTGTATGGTGCTGTAGCATCACTGCTCAGAGCAACCTTAAACTCTTGGGCTTAAGCGATTCTCTTGACTCAGCCTCCTAAGTAGCTGGGACTGTAGGCATCCACCCCAATGCCCACCTATTTTTTTTTTTTATAGTTGACATTGTTGTTTACCAGGCCAGGGCTGGGTTGAAACCCACCAGCCCGGTGTAGGTGGCCAGTGCCCTAACTAATGAGCAATGTGTGCCGAACCAGTTAAGGTATTTTTAAAACTACATTTCATTGTATATAGATACAGTTGGGAGTTATAATCTAGTCTTTGTGGTTACTTAAGCTTGCTGGACATAGTATATTAGTAGAATAGATCCTTGGCCAAGAGAATTTTACAAATGGTTTTTTAAGCTATAAAAGTTGCATGTGCAGTACACAAATATCTAAAGATATCTTAATGATGTATTAAAACTGACAGGAAAATAATTACTTTCACTCATGATCGAATTAACATTTTCTGACAAGTCATCAAATCTTACTTTTCTGTTCAGGCATTGAAGACTTTGTTCCTTACCATAGACCATTTCATTGCACGTGAAGTCTGAAATGGAACATATTAGGTTATCTAGTCTGCTCAGTAAAATTCACTAGTAATAATATTTTCCAAGACCTCCTCCAGAACCTTGAGTGCTGTTTCCCCTAGCTTCCAAGAGTTCGATGTTGTTTCCCCTTTATTTCCCCCTCTCCCACTTAAAAAAATCCCTTTTTGATAAATTTAGCATGATTTGGGGAGGGAGCAAAAGTAGATTTGTTCTTAGTTTGTAATTTTGACTTGGAAGGGACTGTTATATATTTAAAGTGTGTAGCCCAGATTATGTACACAATAAATGGTAGCTTTTATCATTGTGGGGAGAAGGGTGGTGGAACATTAGGAGTCAACTAAAGTATTTTATTCATTTCTATGAGATTGTACTTTTGATAAATTTGTTGGAGCTTATTCTACTTGGTATATGGAAACTGAACACATTATTTTGTTACTTAATTGATTTTTTTTTTTTTGGAGAAAGGGTCTCACTCTGTCTCCCTTGATGGGGTGTTCTGGTGTCACAGCTCACAGTAACCTCAAAATCTTGGGCTTAAGTGACCCTGTTGCCTCAGCTTCCCAAGTAGCTGGGACTGCAGGTGCCTGCCGCTACACCCGGATTAGTTTTCAATTTTTTTAATTTAGAGACAGGGTCTCAGTCTGGCTTAGACTGGTCTCCCCACTCCTGAGTTAAAGTGATACACTTGCCTTGATGTCCCAGAGGGCTAGTATTACAGGTGTGAGCCAATGCACCCAACCACCTTAATGGATGTTTGCTTTTGTTTTGTTTTGAGACAGAGTCTCATTTTGTAGCCCTCCAGAGAGTGCCTTGTGGTCATAGTTTATAGGAACCGCTAATTCTTGGGCTCAAGTCATTCTCTTGCCTCAACCTCCCATCACAACACTAGGGTTTTTTTTTTTTTTTTTTGTAGAGACAGAGTTTCACTTTATTGCCCTCGGTAGAGTGCCTTGGCATCACACAGCTCACAGCGACCTCCAACTCCTGGGCTTAGGCGATTCTCTTGCCTCAGCCTCACGAGTAGCTGGGACCACAGGCGCCCACCACAATGCCCAGCTATTTTTCTGTTGCCTTTTGGCTGGGGCTGGGTTTGAACCCTCCACCCTCAGTTTATGGGGCCAGTGCCCTATCTACCAAGCCACAGGTGCCGCCTAACACCAGGCTATTTTTGGAGGCGTGTCTCACTCTAGCTCAAGCTCCTTTTGAACCTGTGAGGTCAGGTAATCCACCTGCCTCAGCCTCCCGGAATGCTGGAATTGTAGGCATGAGCTACTGCTCCCAGCCCTTAATGGATTTTTGGATTTTTCATTTCTACTTAGTTTTGTAGTGAGTATTCGATTAGAAAATTCTGAGCTTACCTTGGCAGAAATACAAGGAAAGAGGATCTTCTCAGGCATTGTTGAAATGGTTAAGGAAATCTTTGTGATATCAGACATGTTCCCTATAATTACATATGCTACAGTAGAGCCCTCATCTTAGTTGTACATGTGCATATCATTGCAAATTCATTTTAAATCTATTTTTGTTTTACTGAATTAATTTCATTGTTGTGGCTTTGTACTGTGATAAAAAAATTATTCCCTGTGGAGCTGAAAGAAATGTCAGTGGTGGTATACACTGAATTGTACAAAATTTTATAGTCCTTTAGTGTTAGACATTGTGCAAATGTGAAGGCCCTAGAGGAGGAATTTCAGGGTGAAGCTAGAATCCCTGTTCTCTCACATCTAAAATTTATTAGAAAGGATCGGACAGAATGTACAGGGAGCTAAAATGACACAGAAGATAGCAAAATAGACACCATTATATAAAGTGCTTACTCTGTGCCAGTCACTCTTTTAAGCATTTGAAAAATAGGTAGTTCATTAAAACATTAAACAATTACTATTACCTCCATTTTCACATGATAAAACTGAGCCACATAGAGGGTAAGTAGCCTGTCCACATTACAGAAGTAGTAAATAGCAGATCTTGTTTTGATCCACTTTATCCAGAAAGTCCAGTTCTACAACTGGCATGCTGCGTTGCTTACATCAAGTTCTATATACCTATTCAAATGAGGGAGTAATTCTCTGTGCTCATGCATGAGTGTGCATGCATATGTGTGTGCAGGGAACAGAATGGGATTTAAAAGAGAATGTGGCATTAGAGCTCTATCTTTCTGGTTTCATGTTTTTCTGTGTTCAATTCGTTACATCTTGATTTTTTTGTTAACATTCCAATTACACTCTGTTTGAAACACTTCAAAACTCCTGGACCTTTGATTTCTTCCATTAGCTACCCAAGTCTAATCAGGTCAGAACTTTGTGTTTGGACCAAAAACCTTTGCAAAATTTCTAGGGCAAAGTGGAGGTACATTATGTTCTTTAGAAAAGGTCATAGGATTTCAGGCGGAAGAGAATGAAAGTCACTGAATCTGTGAGTACACATTATAGAGTTGGCTTTATCATGAGAATTATCAAATTCATCACTGTATCCAATTGAATTCATTGTTCAAAATCACTTTGGCTCTTATTTTTAGGTCAGCTGAATAAAGATAAAGCATATTTGTGTTAGATAGTAAGTGATGTGCAGATGCCTGCTTATACCTAGGCTGTAATCAGCCCTGCAATTCACACATACCTGAGAAAGGATGATCATTGGGGTACCAAAGGTCTGGAAGCAGGTGGATTTGAGGAGGAATAAGAATAAGAGAGCTCCAGGATGATTATGGGAAGACTTTGGAGAGGACAGCTTGGGGTCTGTCTTGGACATGCCATCCAAAGTGGCAACATCGTGTGGCGCCTGTGGCTCAGTGAGTAGGGCGCAGGTCCCATGTACTGAGGGTGGTGGGTTTGAACCCTGCCCCGGCCAAACTGCAACAAAAAAATAGCGGGGCATTGTGGCGGGTGCTGGTAGTCCCAGCTACTCAGGAGGCTGAGGCAAGAGAATCTCCTAAGCCCAAGAGCTAGAGGTTGCTGTGAGCTGTGATGTCAATGGCATTATACCCAGGGCTACAAACTGCAACTGTCTCAAAATAAAAACAAAGTGGCCATATGGGCTGGTGGTGGAACTCTGTGGTTAGAGGGGTTGCAGAAAGCAGATGTGAGAGAAGCTTTTTCACAAAGGGTTTATGTGACACAATAGCACTAACATTACCATGTTGGAACCCATGTGAGGAATTGTGACCAAGGTGGGGAAGGGGACATTATTCTCCTTTACTTTGGCACTAGGTGTGACAGCCGTGTGTTAAGAACTCTGAGGAAGCGATGGGAGCCCTCACTGGAAGCAGTGGATAGCGGTCAGAGGCCAGTTCAAGTGGCAGAGATTGTTTGCAAGTTATGTGAGACACATTTGGGGATTCCTGAAAATAACTTAGAAGGGCCTGCAAAGTAGGGCCAGGAGAAAGTGGGAAGTGGCTCATGTTCTGCAGATTACCCACCAGCAAGTGCAGCCCAGGCAGTGGGTTACATAGTAACTCATCTTTTGCATACTAGTTTGTGAATAAATTCTATTGCATGAACTTATTGGAATTAAACATTGATATTAACACAAATTTGCCACTGTTTTCAATTCATAGGATAGGCTGTTTTCTTAGTGTGCATGTGCACCCCCACAAAAATCTTGAGACAAGATTACATGCAAGTAGTTCATTGGTAAATTAGTCCCAAGAAACACTGGTAAGGGAGTGAGAAAGTGAGGCAGGGATAAGATGGCAGCTGGGTTATTAAACCGGGTGCTGCTGTGGCTAACTGAACTGCAGTCTCATGGTGGGGATGGGCTGGGGAGAATGGGAGGAAAACAATGTAGAACCTACAGCTCAGTCATCTCAGTCGAGAGGCTAGGTATGTATCCTTTCATTCTCAGAAGGAATTGGTTGAATGCTATTTCCAGGGGGATATTAAACCCCCAGTGTTTCCAGCAGAGGGAGTAGCCAGAGAAAGTCCAAGGGCAGAGACTTGGAGGTGCTGGGCTGTTAGAAGCCAGGTTGATGTGCATGAAAATGGTAAGTGTGGGGTGTGGTGTGGACAGTGTCTGCTATGACTTTGACATGGAGGGTCTTATAGCTTGGTATTTCCACTGGTTGACATTGCTTTGGTTATGTAATGGATTTCCCTGCTGACTGGCACTTGAAAACGTCTCCTGTCTTCTCTGTTCCTGGTTCTATTTTGTGTTAATCTTCATCTTTGTCTTTCCACTTCACTCCTTCCATCACCCCATCTTGCCTTACCTTTGGTGGTGAAGACCTGTGGAAAGGCTTGGTGCCAAATACACTGAGGCTGGTGGGTTCAAACTCAGCCCAGCTAAAGCCTCAATGGCAACTGCAACAAAGAATAGCTGGGCATTGTGGTGGGTGCCTGTAGTCTCAGCTGCTTGGGAGTCTGAGGCACGAGAATCACTTAAGCCCAAGGGTTTGAGATTGCTATGAGTTGTGATGCCAGGGCACTCTACCCAGGACCACATAATGAGACTCTGTCTCAAAAAAACCCCCAAAACAACAAAGGCCTGTTATTTCCTTTTTTGAGCCTCAGTTATTCTAATCTCAAGGTTATAATATCCTTTTTGGACTGTTGTTTGTATTGAGGAATGAATTAACATATGGACAAGCACATGTCATAACCTGTGTTTGAGAAGGGCTAGTACTTTTTCTATTGCCATACTTGGTTTTCCCTCAGCAAAGCCAAAAGGACTAGGAGACCTTCTCTTTCTGGAAACCCGTAAAGCTGAAATGTGTAGGTAGAGGCTGAGTTTGTCTTATGAAAGAAAGCTCTGTTTGTTCTTTTTTTTTTTGCTAGTATTTTATCTTAGTAATGGATTACATATGTAATTGTGAGGTTTAGTGGAGCAATGCAAAATATTGCATTGATTTTGCTATCCTTCATCACTTGACTTATCCCATAAATAATCAGGGTTGGAAATAGGGACTCAGCTTTATGACGCCACAGCCAGGGCCTTGTCCTGAGGTTAGGCCAGTCTGAGTTGTTTATGTGATTTGGGGCAGTTTGGTATTTTGCGTCGGCCTTTTTTGTCTTACGGTGTCTATGTTGGCTGTTGATTCTAGGGATTACTGCCTTTTGCTCTGAATGTTTTAGGATAGAGGGTAGGAGAGGGAAAAAGGAGGGAGGAGGAAAGAAAACTATTGTTGGCTTCTGAATAACTTGTAATTTTTATAATGGCACCTTCCTAGATAATAAGCTCATGCCGTACATGATTACAAAGCACTTTTACATACATTTAAAAATTTAATCCTCCTAACTATACTGTAAAATGAGCTGGAAGAAAAAGATCTATTAAGAACAGGTTTGTATTAATCCTTTGGAGGAGGCAAATGTGAAGGAAACTGAGAGAAAAATAAGATGCTGTCCACCAAGGCCGTGAAGTCACACGTTTTGTTTGCTTAGAGAAAAAATCATGTGCCCATGGGGTTCATTTCTTTTTATGCCACGGAGGTGAAAGGCATGGTGATCATTGAGGTTTGAACTAGTGTTGGCCCTGGCACTTCTGGGATGATTCATTTTGAGAAAGTTTCTCTTATTGCCATGAGCTCTACTTTCCTCCTCTGCAAAATGGAAATAAAAACACTTGCATGAGAGAACACCATTTGGGGGTGGTTGTAAGAATTTAACAAAATGCGCATTAAAGCACTGTGTGGGGAGTAAAGTGTACTGTACGTAGACACTACATACTGATATTTCACTGACAACGAAGAGATAATTCTGTAGCATCACGAGAAGATAAAATGTCAAACTAATGGTTGACTGTTTAATAGCATTGTTGGGGATCCAAAGTTTATTTAGAGGTTTAAGATTTGTTTGTCCGAAGATTGTTTGTGATTTATTTGTTTTTAAAAGTAAGGTGATGCCAACACTGATTTGTTTATCTAGTGACTATGTTGACAGTGGAGGGGTAATATTTTAATATTTTGGAGCACTTTTATCCTGATATTTTAAGGTAATCCTTATGCAATATAGAATTGCCATGAATTTTCCAGATAATGGCAGGAAACTGCACTGTGTTGGATTATTGGGTTTTAAAAGATTCAGGTTCAAAACCACATTCAGCTGCATAGTAACTGTGTGACCTGGGGCTATTCTTTTTTTTCTTAAAGGCTAGAAGTTATTCTAGAGATAATCGTGGTGATGAAATGAGACATTGGGTGGGAATATTCTCTGAAAACTATAAATAATTCCATAAATATAAGATGATACAATTATTATCATGACTCATGTTTAAAGAAATGAAGCAAACAAATAAATATTCAATGACACAATTTAGAGAGACTCAAGTGAGAAATTAATGAGGTGTAGTCAATAAGGAGATGCAGATTGCTTCTGATAATGATTTCGTTCCATATGGCTTTGTTATGGGATGCTTATGGGTGACAAATGGGAAATGATATAAATGTGTCGCATGTGCACAAGTGTATTTCAAGATTCATAGCTTGCCTGGCTGGCAAGCTACAAACTCCTAAGAGCTTCATTTGAACCTACTCAGTCCATTTCCTGTTTGGACTTAGAAGACTGTAAATAAGTTTGATTTAGCCTCCAACAACTCTATAAGGAAGCCATAGCGCTATGTGAGTACAAGTGTCAAAGGTTAAAATAGGATTTCTAAATATGCAGAAGAACTCACCTGGGAAGGGCCACATGGCTATCTGGTCCTTCCCATAGGATATCCATACTATGGTGAATTTGCCACAGTCCCTATGTTCTGGGTGTCAGCCCTGTAGCACATGAAATCCAGCTTTGTCAACACATAGAGAATAAATCTTTTTCTCTGGAGTAGAATTATATTATCCCTGCTTATCACCAAAAGTTTAAGACCAAATGCCAATTAAAATAATTTTCTATGAGAAATATAGTTACAAGAAACCCAGATTCTCTAGTTTATATATGAGAAGCCACAGTGGACCTTCGGAAGGGAACTTGGTGAAAAGTGAGCTCTTCCAGTTCCACATTCCTTGGAGCCTTATTTGTTAGGAATGGAATAACACTCAAAGGAAAGACATGGTGTTTCCTGGATTTTCAGGATATTCCTGTCATTCTGTAAAATTTTTCAGAGTAATTTATTTGCAGTCAATTCATTACTCATAGTAGAACTGTAATAGTGCATTTTACAAATTGCCTTTACTATTTTGCCTGGATGTGCCTTTTTTTCTGAAGTTATTATTAACTTTCTATTGTTAATTTATCAGTTCATATTTTTTGTTTGTTTGTTTGTTTTCTGGTGAAAAGGAGAAATTAGAAAGTTTTTAAAAATTTATTGTAGAACTTTAAAAACTGTTCAATATTCAATAATGTCAATAATATTCAATCTGTTAGTTGAATGTTAAATATTGCTGTGAGATGGAATTTCAATTCTGGCTTTGAGTTTGGAAGCTTACTTTTTATCTTTAAAGCCTATATTTTCTTTTTTTTTTTTTTTGAGACAGAGCCTCAAGCTATCCCCCTGGGTAGAGTGCTGTGGCTTCACAGCTCACAGCAACCTCCAACTCCTGGGCTCAAGCGAGTCTACTGCCCCAGCCTCCCAAGTAGCTGGGACCACAGGCACCTGCCACAACGCCCGGCTATTTTTTGGTTGCGGCCATCATTGTTGTTTGGCGGGTCCAGGCTGGATTCGAACCCGCCACGTTAGGTGTATGTGGCTGGCGCCTTAGCCACTTGAGCCACAGGTGCTGAGCCAAAGCCTGTATTTTCTAAAATGAGATGAATGTAGATGTTTATTTGCCTTTTATTTTGACTAGTTTAAATAAAATACTTTCTTGTCAGAAAAAAAATACGAGAAGCCAAATTGCCATCATAAAATTGTTTGGTGAGCTTGGAACTGGAACAGGAATCATCAGTCATCTGTGCAGACTATTAAAGAGTTTGTTGGTCAAGTTTCTTAGGTTGTAGGCAACAATGTTGCCTGCATGTAAAAGGAAAAGGAATGTGTTGTCACTTCTTGGACAACTCAAGAAAAGATAGGCTGGTTACCCAGGCCCAGAAGGCAATGGGAGCCAAGAGAGGTTGTGAATGACAGGGCATGCTATCGTCCGTTGAGTATACCACTGCTGTGCCAAGTCAGAACAGTTGATGCTGCTGCAACCTGTGGACTCTCAATGCTTAGGCTGCAGGTCTTTTGGAAATGCTCGTACCACCACACACCACTTCTCAACTATCCTTGCAGCTTTGTTTATCTTCTTCCAGATCCAAATACCTGGGTAGGAGCATCTGGTTGCTGAGTTCAGGTCACGTGCATCTACACAGAATCAGGCTGCTAAGGAGAGGGAATACATGGCCCCAAACCTGCACTTCTCAAAGTGTAGTCAATAGGCTTGTGCCAGGCTATGGAGTGATCAGTTTTAGTTAGTGCTTCTTCTACTGAAAAAGCTTTGCTATGGGAAAAGTGTTATTTTAGTTAAACAGCATGCCACTGAACAGATCAGCACTTCCTAGACTTCATTATGGGAGCTAAGGTCTGACGGCAGGGGATTCCCCACAAAAGGAGAAGTTTTTGCAATCTGTGTAGTAAAAAAACCCAACAAATATACAGCACAAATGAGATCAGGGTGAGTAAGTCTGATGCCTGCTTCTCCAGAGACCTTGTCATCAGGAATGTGTTTTATTTGTATCTAGACATCGCCTCACCTGGCTAGTGTTTGGTTGGGCATGAGGAGTTTGACTTTTTCACTATTTTGTTTTGCAAGGGCCCGTCTATAGCTACCTTCTAGGGAATGGAAAGGTTGGAGAAGACAGTTTTACGTCCATCTAAGTTGGCTGTTGGAAACTTCTTACTTTGAAGGTGGGCCAATGACCTTCTCACGAACTTGGAGGATGGTAATCATCTGTACATTCTAAGTCCTTCCCTTCCTGACTTCCACAAGCCAAATATTCATAGCACCCTCATAGAGTGATTCTTCACTCAGTGGTTCAGGAAATAATCACAATAGAGTTGGGGGATGGTTTGAGAAGGGGAATGATTGAGATCAAGTATTGTGACTCTGGTTTGATGGCTTCCTTGGTCCTCTGTATTCTACATAGAGGAAATCTTCCCTGTGAAAGCCATTGAAGCACATCTCATGTAGATGTTCCACTCTTCTACTTCTCCTTCAGTTCTCTCAGGATCTTCCCTGTGGAGTGCTTTCTCCAGCACCTCCCTAGGGGTAGCTAGCCCTTCCTATAAAATAATAAAGTCCCTGTCTGTTCCTGAGATTTGAATTCAAACTCCTCAGTAAGCCTGCTGGATGTAAAGAGCTTTCCCCCCACTATAGCTGGTACTACAGTATGGGAAGCTCTGGTCTTAGTAATGGAGTGGAGGAAAAAACCTTTTTAGTTCCTTAAAATTGAACACCAGTCACCATTTAGGGGAGGAACTGCCTTCCAAAGATTACTTAAAAACTGTAGGCTTGGCGCCTGTGGCTCAAGTGGCTAAGGCGCCAGCCACATACACCTAAGGTGGCGAGTTCGAATTCAGCCCCGGTCTGCCAAACAACAATGATGGCTGCAACCAAAAAAAAAAAAAATTGCCAGGTGTTGTGACAGGTACCTGTGGTCCCAGCTATTTGGGAGGCTGAGGCAGGAGACTCGCTTGAGCCCAGGAATTGAAGGTTGCTGTGAGCCGTGATGTCACAGCACTCTACCTAGAGGGACAGCTTGAGGCTCTGTCTCAAAAAAAAAAAAAAAAAACAAAAACAGAAAACTATAAAGTATGGGAGGCACCTGGGGCTCAGTCGGCAGGGTACTAGCCACCTATCATTGAGGGTGTCGGGTTCAAACTCAGCCCAGTGCTAGCTAAAACAACAATGACAAATGCAACAGGAAAAATAGCTGGGCATTGTGGCAGGTACCTGTAGTCTCACCTACTTGAGAGGCTGAGGCAAGAGAATCACTTAAGCCCAAGAGTTTGAGGTTGCTGTGAGCTGTGACCCGACAGCACTCTACCAAGGGCAACAGCTTGACTGTCTCAAAAAAAAAAAAAAACCAAAAAACTGCATAGAATTAACATGGCTTTGTAGTGATTCCTGTTTATACTAATGCTATGTTCACTGATTATCGACGTCTTTTGAGTTTCATCATGCAACTTCCCCATGCTAGTGGACAACCACAGTGAAGTTGTTCTTCTCCAAAGTTCAGGGTTCTTCTTGCCCCTCCCTAACTCTGATCATAGAGAATAGGCATGTGGAAGAGAAGCTTTAGTTCTTTTCAGTGAAGTTAGAGATACATCTGGTGGTCTGAGAGTAATTCTGTACTTATAAGGGGTCCTCAAACTTTTTAAACAGGGGGCCAGTTCACTGTCCCTCAGACCGTTGGAGGGACTGTGGGCTCAGGATGAGTCAGCTGCTAAGCAGGACAGGCAGCGGCGGCAAAAACACCCGGTGGGCCAGATAAATGTCCTTAGTGGCCACATGTGGCCTGCGGGCCGTAGTTTGAGGACCCCTGACCTATAATGTTCTGATATTGTAGCTTAATCTGAGCTGCTTATTACCAGGTACCCCAACAAGAAAAGCTGTCAAAATGCGTGTTAGGTGCTATGGACTTGAAAGGAAGAAATAAAGAAGTAGAAAAAAAGAAGGAAAAACATCAAGAAGGTAGGAAGAGAAGAACAAGAGAAGAAAAATAACTCATAATTAGGAAATAAGTGATTATTTTTGTGTCTTTTCAAGTGTTATCTAATGGGTAGGTTAAAATAATTAGAATTTTGTGACCAATGTCCTGAAGCATTTCTCCATTGTTTTCTTTTAGTAGTATCATAGTTTCAGGTCTTAGGTTAAAGTCTTTAATCCATTTGATTTGATTTTTGAATATGGCAAGAGATCTGGGTCTAGTTTCATTCTTCTGCATGTGGATATTCAGTTTTCCCAGCTCCTCTTATTAAAAAGCCTGTCTAGAAAGGAAGAATTTTCTTCTTGAAGCAATCTGAAGGCCAGTGTGATTAGGACATTCACTGATTTCATTAAAAAGTGATCTTTAGCTTCTGTATCCTGTAACTCCAGTTAAAAGCTTTGATTTCACTGAGTTAATCTGGTTTGATGTTTTAAATTAGGTCAAAGTGTGAAAAAAAAAGGTGAAAGTGTGGTGAGTGGCTACAGAAGAAAGGGAAACTCTAGAGTAGGGCTTGAGGAGGAGGGAAGACAGTGCAAGGAGGAGGGAAGACAGTGCAAGGAGTGGGGGGTGTACACCATCCACCACCAGCACATCTGAAGGTGAGAAAGGGATGGGGAGGACTCTGTGTTCACATGATGTGAAAGTCTCTGATGTTTCACATGTATGGGACAGAAGTCAGTGAATCAAACAGCAAACATTTTAATGAGTATTATGAATAGAACAATGAGGGGGTTGGAAATGGTAAAATGTAGACCCATACAAAATCATAATGAAATGTTCTATGTTGTAAAGGTGCCTTGGAGAAGTTAGACTTTGGTTAGGCATTAAGGATAGGATGATAATGTCAAGAACTATGAAAGGTCTGGGATTTGACCCTACTTGCACGTTACCAAGTTAGCTTGCCACAGTTTCATAGACACTGGCAGAAGATACAAGACCCCTGGATCAGGAATTTCTATAGAGAGCATTAGTTCTGCTGCTAAATGAAACAGCATATGAGGGGTTATTATCCAAAGGTCTGTTTTTTCCCAGGGTCACCTTTCTGTTGTCTTATGCCATTTAACACTGTAGTCAAGAGCTACACATGGCTATGGGGCCCCTGAAATGTAGCTAGTCTGAATTAAAATGTGCTGTAAATTCAAAATATACACTGAACTTCAGAGACTTAGCCTAAAAAAAGAAAAATATCTCATTAATACTTTTAATATTGATTACATGTTGAAGTGATAACGTTTTGGATATATTATTTATTCATTTGTTTCCTTTTTCTTAGAGGAAGGGTCTCACTCTGTCACTCAGGCTGCAGTACACTGTGTGATCATAGCTGGATGTAGTATTTAAAAAAAATATATATATATATATAGAGAGAGAGAGACAGACAGACACACACAGAGTCTCACTTTGTCACCTTTGGTAGAGTGCTGTGGCATCATAGCTCACAGCTACCTCAAACTCCTGGGCTTAAGTGTTAGGTCCCAACTCCCAAGTAGCTGGGATTACAGGAGTTTGCCACAACACCAGGCTGTTTTTAGAGGTCTCCCTCTGGCTCAGGCTGGTCTTGAACCTGTGAGCTCAGGCAATCCACCCACCTTGGCCTCCCAAGTGCTGGGATTATAGGCAAGAGCCACTGCCCCTGGCCTAAATAAAATACTCATTAATTTTATCTGTTTCTTTTTGCTTTTTAATACGTGGCTATAAGAATTTTAAATTACATGTGTTGTTTGTCTTTGTGGCTCGTATGGGGCCGGCACCCTACCCTTTTGAGCCATAGGAGCTGCCCTATGTTATATTTCTTTTAAACTGTGCTTATTCAGGTACAAGAGAGGGGGATCCTTTGGTCTCTCCTATCATCCTCCAAGGCCATGTTATTGGCCTGCAGCTAGGCAGGGCCTGGGTTCTAGACCTGCACTAAAACTGAATTCTCTCCAATGAAAAGTATCCTTAGAGGGCAGGAGGGGCATATACAGGATTCATTTTTCTCCACAGCACTCTCTCACAGATATTGGTAGGTAATTCAGGCTTTATAGAAAGGTCAAAGGATACTAAAGAGAATTACAACCTATGAGGGAAGGACTTTCAAACCATGTATTGATTGGGCCTTATTTCCATGGTCATAAAAAATGTACTCATGGATTTAAGCCCTTCACAGGAGATCTCTTTGGGGATGCAACTATAGTTCTGTCTTTAACCTTGTGGTCATAAAAAATGTACTCAGGGATTTAAGCCCTTCCCAGGAGATCTCTTTGGGGATGCAACCATAGTTCTGTCTTTAACCTTGTTTTTCTGACCTTGAGTCTTTACCCCTTAGGGAGACCCCCCTCCCCTTTGAAAAAATGTCACGACAATCTGCTACTCATATGAATTCCACCATCTACTCACAGGTATCTACTCATATCTTATCCAAAGGTATCTGTCCCCAGCCCTCTTCCCTGTTCCCTTTGAATGCTGGATCCCTGAGAACACCACCAAAACAATCTGTTAACAAGACAAAGCAGGAGTTTATTCTTACTGTAGTAAGGGTAAGCATTACCTTGACAGTCTTAGTAGCTTTCTTAGGGGAAATGGCTAAGTTGGGATGTTCATGAGATTTTTGAGGCCAGTTTCAAGTGGGCCTTTTGTGCAGAGGCTTGATCAGTACTGGATAAGAATTGTGATAAAGTCTTCTTCATACTCATCATCGTCATCCAGTTCATCATCATCATCATCATCACCTTCATCCTCATCCCCTTCATCCTCATCGTCGTCGTCATCCTCGTCTTCTTCTTCTTCTTCTTCTTCTCCTTCTTCTTCTTCTTCTTCTTCCTCTTTTTTTTCTTCACGTTTCACACCAGTAGACAAGTAGTACTGTAATGGATTTGGCCAAATATCATCTTTGATGAGCTCTCCTAATTCATCTGGACTTGCATCAGTTTGGTCAGTAAACCAGGCAAAGAAGGTCTCTGGTTCCTGACGCTTCCTCTTCCTGCTGGCTTTATTCTGCATTTGAGTGGGGCGTTTTGTCAAGTCCTTTCCAGATTTCCATTTGATTTCAGTGGACTTTGTAGTTTCATCACCATTTTCGTTCAGACGAAATTCTTTGGAGAGGATTTTATTTTCAAAGTAAGGGTTTTCATCAAAATAAAAATCTATTCTGTAAGCTGATGTAATTTCATCATATTCTGTCAATTCAACTCTGGTCAAATAATGCAGTGCCTCTTCTTCCTCCTCCCCAAGCAGCTTGGACACTTGTGGATGGTTGACAAATGCTTTTCCCCAAAAACGTGGGATTTTGGAGATCATTTCTGACCTCCTGTCAAAAAATGGTTGGCGCAGTTCGTTGTATTTCTGTTCTACTTTCAAAATCTCCTTAGCGGCTTGTTCATTAAGTTTGTCTATTTCACTTTGTACTTCATCAGCACGTTCAATTACTTCCTGGTGTTCTGATTCTGTGTCTGAGGTGTTCACGGCCTTGTCTTGTTTGGAGCAAGTCTCCTGTTGGGTGGAGCAAGCCTCCTCTTGGTTGGAGCCAGCCTCCTCTTGGTCGGAGCCAGCCTCCTCTTGGTCGGAGCCAGCCTCCTCTTGGTCGGAGCCAGCTTCCTCTTGGTCGGAGCCGAGCTCCTCTTGGTCGGAGCCGAGCTCCTCTTCGTCGGAGCCGAGCTCCTCTTCGTCGGTGCGGAGCTCCTCTTGGTCGGAGCAGAGCTCCTCGTCTTCGTTGGAGCGGAGCTCCTCCTGCTTGGGGCTGAGCTCTTCCTGCTTGGGGCTGAGCTCTTCCTGCTTGGGGCAGAGCTCCTCCTGCTTGGGGCAGAGCTCCTCCTCGTTGGGGCAGAGCTCCACTTCGTTGGGGCAGAGCTCCTCCTGCTTGGGGCAGAGCTCCTCCTGGTTGGGGCAGAGCTCCTCCTGGTTGGGGCAGAGCTCCTCCTGGTTGGGGCAGAGCTCCTCCTGCTTGGGGCAGATCTCCTCTTGCTTGGAGCAGAGCTCCTCCTGGTTGGAGCAGAGCTCCTGTTGATCAACTTTGGCCGCGGGCTCCGACATGCTGCTGCTCCGCGGTCGGGGTGGGAGGAGCGGAGAGAGGGAGAGAAGGGAAGGCGAAGGGGGCGGGCAGGCGGCTTCCCCTTAGGCCACTCACGCCACACGCGCCGGCGCTTGCTAGGCCCGGTCGCTTCCTCCCGGCGCGCTCTCGGTTGCTCTCCCTCCCCCTCGCTCGCGCACGCGCTGTTCTCACGGTCTGACGACGAGGGAGGGGCTTGGGCAGTGTCCGGGCCCGGCCGGTGCTTCTGCTTACGGAGGGGAGGCGGCGGCGGACGGTAGCGGCGGCGGGTGGCGGCCGGCTGCGGGCTGCGGGCTGCGGGCTGCTGGCGGTGGGCGGTGGTCGGCTCGGCTCCCTGGCTCGCTCGCGCAGGCGCTGTTGTCACGGCCTGACGACGTGGGAGGGGCTTGGGCGGCGTGCCGGCGCGACCGGGGCTCCTGCTTACGTAGGGGAGGCTGCGGAGGGCGACTGGCGGCTGGGCTCTCTTGCTCACAGCTCGTTCTCACCAGCCACCTCCCCCTCCACCTCCTCGTCATCGCGAGAATTCCAGCCTTTTTAAAAAATTTTCTGCAGTCCCTGGGAGCAAGTTGTAGTCTTTTTTCTTTTTTTCCTTTTGTGCTCAGTCGCCCTGTTTTGAGGTCTCTTTTTCTCCACATCATGGTTCTGAACTTGCTTTGGAGGGGGTAAATACCATGCAGAATGCAGTGGGAAAAGAATCTATCCATTTCTGTTCCAAATTCATTTTTATCCCTTCCTTTCTCAACAAAAACGGTATGGAATCAAAACCATGGAGCTCTGTGGGAAAAAAGAAAAACCTCCTTTCTCTTTGCTGGAAGCTTGGGGGGGGGGCTAGCCCCCTGTGTAGTAGTGCATAGAATTCTAGCCTTTTTCTTCTTTTCTCTGTATATTGGGCTCAGAGAGTACACTGTGTTCCTATGTGAATATGGACAGTTAGCATTTGCCAACATGTATCTGTCTACTTTTACTTGTTTTAAAAAAAAAAAGCTTTAAAAAATGGGGTATAAAAGGTCAGCAGAGGGTGGGTTTGCAATGTTTGTGTGTTTTAAGTGGGCATTTTTACAACATGGTTTCTTTGGCATGTTTAATTGTGATGTTTAACGGACATCCTTGCAGTTTAAGATGACACTTTTAAAATAAATTCTTTCCTAATGATGAATTGAGCCCTGGGAGATTCAGCAGAACCTGTAGGATCTTATTTGGAATTGACATTCTCTATTGTAATTTTGTTACTGTTTAATTTAAATTTTTTTTCACCAAGACCTTGGTGAAAGGCGTTGGCAACATTGTAGAAAAGATGATGCTCTGTTTTAAACGTTAAAAGACTACAAGTTGCTTTGTTACAATCAAACTAAATGTGTACACACACAAAAGAATCGTGACATAATAGCTTAGCATTGGTGGACACAGCAAGGGGAGATTGTGAGGTAAATGCTTTAAATAGTCTCGTGGAATAAACAGTGGTTGATGCTGTGTATTGGAGAATTGAACAGTTGATTTTCATTTAAACAATTTTCTTGGAAAAGGTTTCTGGAACGATAAAGTTACCTGTAAGTTTTATCTTCACAAGCAAGAATTATTCAAAGATAGTGAAATAGCAGAGTGATGTTAGTGAAGCGAGTTGAAAGCAGAAGCCTTGTAAATGCTGACAATAAGCCGTGTGGGTCAGTTTGATGCAGTTCTGACCCACAGCAGGACATGACCCTGACCTCAGTCACTCAGTTTGCAGGGCTTTCAGAAGGGTAGTCTTGAGCACTCCTACAAATAGTAGAGTGCACATGAGCTCACCAAATATTTGGTTGCAGGTAATTCATTTGGGAGGTGATTGTAGGAAGAGCAGCAGGGAAGGTTGATAGTCAAGAGTGCATGAATGAGCTTTTTACCCCTGTAGGCAACGGAGGCTTAATTCCACTGGGGACCTTCTGAAAGGTTTTGGGATATCCCCTTGAAGAATAGTAAGCTGCGCTCATTATCTATCCTGGCACTTCCTTTTTTTTTTTTTTTTTTTTTGACTGAGACAGAGCCTCAAGCTCTCGCCCTGGGTAGAGTGCCCTGGCATCACAGCTCTCACAGCAACCTTCAACTCCTGGGCTTAAGCCATTCTCTTGCCTCAGCCTCCCAAGTAGCTGGAACTACAGGCGCCTGCCACAGTGCCTGGCTGTTTTTTGGTTGAAGTTGTTGTTTTGGCAGGCCCAGGCCTGGATTCAAACCTGCCAGCTCTGGTGTATGTGGCTGGGGCCTTAGTTGCTTGAGCTACAGGCGCTGGCACTTCCAGTCTGTCCCCAGCTGGGTAAGCACACTCCCTTAGTGGTTCCTGAACATCCTCAGAGGGATTCCATTAGCCAATAAGGGAATGCTCTGTAAATGGCCTTTGGGAAGTTCCCAAGAATATGGGCCGGAAACCTTCAGCATCTTCTACATAGTCCTTGGTGCCAGCCCCATAGTGGGTGCTTGATATTTATTGGATGAATGAGCAAATTCACACAATTTTTTTTTTTTTGAGACGGAGCCTCAAGCTATCCCCCTGGGTAGAGTGCCATGGCATCACAGCTCATAGCAACCTCCAACTCCTGGGCTCAAGCGAGTCTCCTGCCTCCGCCTCCCAAGTATCTGGGACCACAGGCGCCCACCACAA
>CAUYQV010056156.1:0-22681 GCA_963574575.1 Galagoides demidoff | reverse complement strand
GCCAAACAACAATGATGGCTGCAACCAAAAAATGGCCGGGTGTTGTGGTGGGCGCCTGTGGTCCCAGCTACTTGGGAGGCTGAGGCAGGAGACTCGCTTGAGCCCAGGAGTTGGAGGTTGCTATGAGCTGTGATGCCATAGCACTCTACCCAGGGGGATAGCTTGAGGCTCCGTCTCGAAAAAAAAAAAAAAGGTGCATACAATGGCAGGGGGAATCCCAGGTAGAGGCTGGGGTGGGATGCAGCTTGCTGTTTTTTTTTTTTTTTTGAGACAAAGTCTTGCTTTATCACCCTTGGTAGAGTGCTATGACATCACAGCTCACAGCAACCTCCAACTCCTGGGCTTACGTAACTCTCTTGCCTCAGTCTCCCAAGTAGCTGGGACTACAGGCACCTGCTACAATGCTCAGCTATTTTTTGTTACAGTTTTGGCTGGGGCTGGGTTTGACCCCGCCACGCTCAGTATATGGGACTGGCGCCCTCCTCACTGAGCCACAGGCACCATCTGTTCCTGAGTCATGGCCTTCAACTAGAATTGAGTTAAGAGAGATTACAAAAGCCACATGGTGGAGGGCTTTACAGACCAGGCCAAGGAGGTCAAACTGTGTCTGCAGGTCATAGGGAGCCCATGCAGAGTCCTGAGCAGGAGCAGAACCCAGTCACACCTGTGCCGAAGAAAGATTTCTCTGGGGCTAGTGTGGAGGATGGACTGGGAAGGGAGAGTCAGAGCCCTGGGATGAGGCTGAGTATTTCTTTTTCTTTTCTTTTCTTTTCTTTTTTTTTTTTTTTTTGAGACAGGGTCTCACTATGTCACCCTCAGTAGAGCGCTGTGAGATCACAGCTCACAGCAACCTCCAACTCCTGGGCTTAAGTGATTCTCTTGCCTCAGACTCCCAAGTAGCTGGAACTACAGGCACCCACCACAAGGCTCGGCTATTTTTTTGTTGCAGTTGTCGTTGTTTAGCAGGCCCAGCCCAGGTTTGAACCCACCAGCTTCAGTGTATGTGTCTGGCATTCTACTCACTGAGCTATGGGCTCTGAGCCGAGGCTGAGTATTTCATACCATTCATTCTCTTGTCAATAGGCATTTGGGGTATTTCTAGTTTCTGACTCTATGGATAATGCTGCTTTGAACTTTTTTTTTTTGGACATAGAGTCTCACTTTGTCACCCTTGGTAGAGTTCTGTTGTGTCATAGCTCACAGCAACCTCAAACTCTTAGGCTCTAGTGATCCTCTTGCCTCGGTTTTTCTATTTTTAGTAGAGGTGGGGTCTCACTCTTGCTCAGGCTGGTCTGGAACTCCTGAGTTCAAGTGATCCACCTGCTTTGGCCACCCAGTATGCTGGGATTACAGACATGAGCCACCACCTAGCCCTAAATGTTGTTTTTACTTTAATTTTATGTTAAAAGGTACTATGTGTATGTGTGTGTACATATGTATATATACACTCTACATATATATATATACTCTATGCTATATGCAGGCTCATTGCCTGTAATCTCAGCACTTTGGGAGGCTAAGGCAGGAAGATTGCTTGAGGCCAGGAGTTCGAGACCAGCATGAACAGTATAGTGAGACCCTCATCTCTTTTAAAAAAAAGATACTACACTGTATATAGTCTTGTTTTTTTTTAACCTCAATGCTATGTTGATGAGAATGTGTTTATGTTGTAATTGTGATTCATTAGTTTTGAAGGCTGTGTGTGACTGTAACACTTTTTACTTATTTATTCTCTTGTCAATTGATAATTGGGTTGTTTTCAGGATACTGTGGATACTCATGTGTGTGTCTCTTAACGCGCTGCAAAATGTGGTCCAAGGATCAGCAGCCCTGGCATCACCTGGAAACTTGTTAGAATGCAGAATCTCAGGCTGTGCCCTGGACCTCCTAAATCAGAATCTGCATTTTAACAAAGCCCCTGGCACATTAAAGATTGAGAAGCTCTGGCCAAGTGTACCTGCGCTTGGGTATCTCTTGGGCAAACATATCCAGGAGTGGAATTGCTGGGTCACAGCGGGGCACCTCACCTCCCAGCAGCCACATGTTCAAGCTGCCATTGATCTAGAGCTCCACCAGCTCCTGGGATTGTCCCACTCTGCCAGTTGAATGGGTGTGTGGAGCCATCTCATCTCAGTCCTGATTTACATTTCCCTGATGACTAACGAGGTCAGGCACCTCCTTGTGTGTTTACTGGCCATATGTTTCCCCTTCTGTGAAATGCCTCTTCCTGTTCTTTGCTTGTTTTTCTTTTGGGCTCACTCAACTCAACCCTGCCTTTACATATGCTGTTCGTTCAGCCAGAAACAACTTCCGGCTCACTGCCGGTTCTTCCAGGAAGCCCTCCCTGACTGCTGCACAGGCCATGAGCCTCTTCAGCCTCATAGGCAGGAAAACTCGGTGTCATTGTCTCTTTATTTCACCCCTTGGAGCCTCTTCCTCCCTGAAGAGGCTTGGCCTGTACAGAGTTAAAACTTTTTTTCCCACAATTTTCAGGAAATTTTGCAATTTCAAACAACTTAAACTGTCAATTTCTCTTAATACATTGAGAAGATGTGGCCTCCCTGGGGCTCCTTTCCCACCTGGCAGCAATCAGCTGGTGCTGAGAAGGGTCTGCACCTGCTACACCATGCGTCATAGTCTCACCTCCAGGTTCTCGTCCTCCTGACCTGACTTATCCTGGCCCTGTGGGCACTAAGGTTTGTGATCCTTGCCTATGCATGCCCATTACTCATTCCCAAAATCTGGCTCATCCTTCCCCTCCTTCCCCTTACTCCCCCCTCTCTCTTGGTCTCTCTATTATTTCTCTTTGTATCTCCGTCTCTATCCCTGTTCCCACTCAGGCCTCCACACCTCTCCCATGGACTGCTGCCCCAGCCTCCCTGACCTTCCTTTCTCTAGTCTTGGATCTCCAGTTAGTTCACTGACCATGTCACACCCCTACTCAAGAACCAGCAATGGCTCCCCATTGCTTTCCCACGTATTGTCTGACTTTCTGGAAGAAAACCAAAAATGTAATATGATATGAATATTTTTGTCCACAAAAAAGTTTAGAGAATAGTATAACAAATATCCATATACCCACCATCCAGCTTATGAAATAAACTACTTCAAGTATATTTAAAGCCCCTGTTACATTCCCTTCCCTCTCTCCCTCAGAGTCACTCCTCTCCTGGATCTGCTGTTTATCACTCCCATGTGTGTTTTTATACTTGTATTATGTATGTATGTGTCCCTAAATAATATATGGTATTGTGTTGCGTGTTTTCAAACTTTATATATCTGGCATCAAACTGTGTTTTCTGTCTGAAGCTTGCTTTTTTTCATCCAATAATATATATTTTTATTTTTAAAAACTCGATTGAAGTATAAAACTCATACAAAGAATACATAAATCATAAGTGTACAACTCTGAATTTTTACAAACTGAAATCAACAGTGTGTTTTTGCCACTTATCCTCATGAATGTATGTGGCTTGCATTTACCTATTTTGAGGACTGTGGAGTGAAGACAGTTGTTACCCATTATCGGAATTCATCCCTATTTATCCAGTCTCAGGATGATAGATATTTAGGCTGTGTCCAGCTGTTCACTATTACAAATGATGCTGCTAAGAACATCCTTGTACAAGTTCATGTTCTTGTGAAGACAAAGCCTGTTCGTCTTCAACCTGAGCACACATTGCCAGGTCACTCTCTAGTCCCTGGCTCTCACAAGCCTCCAGCTCAGTGATAAGGTCTTCCCGCTGCTCCAAGCAGTCCACTCCCCTCCCTGCCTGCCTCCTACTCTCTTTCCTCCCCCAGAGCTCGAAACTCACTTCTCCATCCAGGCTTTGCTGAAGCCCTATCTCTTCCAGAAAGCTCTCCTGGACCTCATGATGTCTTCTCCTCTGAGCGACGTCCTCTCACCACAGTTATCACAGCCCACGAAGACACAGACAAACCTAGACCAGCCATGGGGAGGGGGTATGTGTTCTGGAGAAGGGGCTACCTTAGGACTCGTAGGGAGTGTGAGAAGCTGGGGGGTAGGAAACTGATTGCTCTGGGCCTTGATGGGTGAGTAGGAGTTTGTCAGGTACAGACTGTGGGAGGGCGTCACGGGTTGGGGGGAAAGCAGAGGCTAGGCACTGGAACATTCCTTTCTGGGATGGGATGTGAGCAGGGTTGGCGGGTGGTAGATGAGACTGGAAAAGGGGCTGTAAGGAGCCCCTTGAACACTGTTCTGACTCTGCATTCACCTGGCATTCTCCAGAGATGGCTGTGTGTGGGAGCCAGGGAAGGTAGGCACATTCATTTGACACCTACTGAATGCCAGGCACTAGCAAAGAGCTTACATCTATTATCTCTTTGGTTTCTTACCCCATGTGAAGATAATTCAGGGGGCCCCATTTTACATGTGGAGAAGCTGGGGTCCAGAGAGAGGCAGTCGTATTTCTGTAATCACAGAGCCCCAGGAAAGGCAGGCCTGACTCCTGCTCAGTCCACTTCTTTTGGACTCCAGAGTCTGTTTATAACCCCATTCTCCCAGAGTCTAGAAGATACTTGGGAGAGGGTTATGCAGGAAACAGGTCACCAGGAGGGGGCACTTATTCCCCAGAGGCAGGAGCCCCACCTTAGAATGTGAGTGATGGTTTCTGATTCTCTTGATGTGACTCGGTCCAGTCTTCGTCCTCTCCGAACCTCAGTTTCCCTCCTCCACCCGGCGGCGTTAGTCAATACAGGTCCCTGCCGCCCCACTCCATAGTCTTGGGTTCCAGGTTCCCGCGCCAACACGGCCCGCGCTGTGTGACCTTGTTCCAGTAGCCTGCCCTCTCTGGACCGCCGGCCGCGGATTTCCAAGCGCTCTTCCGGCTAGCAAGCGAGCGTCGCGGGCTGCGGAGACCCTCCTCCTCCCCTTGTTTGCGGGGGCGTGGTGGAGGTGGGGCGCCGGGAACCGCGCAGCCCCCCACTGCCCCCACAGCCCCGGGCCGGATCCGCGCCTGGTTTTGGGCTCAGCCGTGTGGCCCCCTCCCCCGCGCGCATCTCCCCGCCCCCCGCCCCCTCCCCGCCGCTCTCGGGGAGCCGGGGCCGCGCGGCTCCTCCTCCCGCAGCCGCATCTGGGGCGCCGCGCCGGCCGGAGGAGCGGCATGGAGTGCCCGCGGGCCGGGGCCGGAGCCGGGGCCTAGGCGTACGGACCTGCGATCGGACCCAAGCGGCGGCGGCGGCGCAGCATAGCGGCCAAGTGGGCCAGAGACGACCGAGGCTCCCGGCGCAGGTGAGGCGCGGGGGTGGCGCGCGGCGGCCCCTACCCTCCTTGTGGGGCCGGCGCGCGGGGTCCCTCGGCAAGACCCTCCGGTCTGGGTCTCCTGCCCGACAGACCTCCCTAAATCAGGGGCGCGGCGCTGGCGCAGAAAAGCTCCCTCCCCCTGCGGGTTGTGTTCCGAGCCCCGAGTCCGAGGGGGCGGCTGTGGGGCTGGGAAGCCCCCTTCTCTGGGCGAGATCGCTCATCCAGGTCTCCTTGGACTCTCGAACCCGGAGGGCTCCGGCGCCGGGGCCCGGAACCCCCGTCCAAGGCGGGACCCCCATTTCAGCTCTTTCCCGCTGACTCCCTCATGTCAAGGGGCTGCCAAAACTGGGAAGCCCCCTCTTCAGGCCCGCCCCTCAATCTACAGGGCGGCCTGGGGGTCAGGCAGACCTCTCCCCTGCCCAGCCAGCCTTGGAGCTTGGGATGGATGGTGAGGTCTCTGCCAGAGCAGGGGTATCCCTCCTTTCATACGGGCTGCCTCTGATCCCGCCTGGGGAGCCCGGGGAGCCGGCCAGCTCCCCCTTCCCGAGCTCTTTCCCCGGACGTAGCATCTGGGGAGGGGGCGGGGGCAATACCTCCCCCCGCCCGCGCTGCATAGCGCCCCCTCCCTGTTTGCGTGCCCAGGAGGGGCCGGGCTGACCTGGGCACCTGGGCTAGGGGGGCGCTCACATGGCTATGGGAGGCCCCCACGTGCGGCGCTCCGCGGTGAAAGGGGTTCGCGTTCAGAGTGGGTATGCGATGGACCAGGTGGCCGCGGAGACCAGCTGGGTGCAGATGTGCTGGGCCTGCTGGGAGGGGACATGTGCTACATGGACATGTGATGGCCCCTAGCCTCTTTTGGCCAAACCTGCCGCCTCCTATCCCTTTCCATCGCTCCATCCTTCCAACCTCTTCCTTTCCCCCTTCTTCCTCCACGCTGCCTGTTTGCAGAGAGGGGCTGTCAGAGACTGTTGATGTGGGGAAAAATGAAATGGGGGGAGGGGCTGTGGTTGGCAAAGGCCGGTTGTGGGGGAGTAGAGGGGCGGGGGGCAGGGGGAGAGGAGGCGACCTGAAGATGGGAAGCCCCATGCTCAGAGGACAGCGATGATGGGCACAGGGTTCCCAGCACCCCCACCTGCCTGGCAGTGGAAATGACAGGAGGGGGTGGCAGTCCCCAGCCCCAAGGGAAACTGGGCTGCCCTGCCTCTACCTCCATTGCATCTCCTCTCCCAACTCAGGCTCTTGGGGTTGGGGGGGGGTGTCCTGGTTCATTCTGCCTCTGAGCCTCACTTGTGGGAGGGGGCTATCTTCTGTCAGGAGATGGCAGAAGGTTGTATAGGACCAGCTTAGAGAATGCCTGTTGAAGGATTCCTCTTCTGTCCCTCCTCTGGTGTTCAGCTCTCCCTTCCCTCTCCCAGAGGGAACTGTGGACTGCCTGGTCCCAGGGTGGCCTGAGGGGCCTGAACTAGACTCCTGTGGGCAGCAGGACTGGGTGGGGCTGCACAGCTGGTGCTCTGGCCCATTGATGGCTGACTGTTCGGAACCACTGGCAAGCCCTGGAGCTGGCTGGTAGGGCCAGTCAGCAGCAGACTCCAAGTGTGTTCTCAGCAGCTCCAGAGAAGCTGGATGTGCACGTGGGGCAAGCAAGAATGCATGTGCCCATGCTGTGGCAGGGGTGGGCCAAGGCACTTGGGTCCTCTGGGAGCCGGGAAACAGCAGCTCAACTTCTGCAAGGGTGCCTGTCAGTGCCCTTGTTTGCCTGTCAGAGGCCGGGTGATGCTTGTGCTGGGCTACATGATGGCCTGGCTGGGCAGTGGGGGACAGTAAACAACAGCCACACTGGAGAGAATGTGTGAGGTAGACCGGGCCTGACGCCTGCATGACGTGAACCCAAGGGAAGCATCTGGATGTGCCAGCCTTGAGCTGGAGCCGCAGGTCTGAGGGCCGTGCCCCGGGCATGAGGCTGTCTGGCAGCTGAGTTGGTATTTTGGAAGGCAGGCTTTGCAGTACCTGGGAACAGAGGATGGAATATGTACTTTGGAGCTTCCAGGAGACTCAGTGACGTGTCGAATGTATCAGAGCACCCACTGGCATCTTGTTAGGCTCTTGTGTGGTTTATGAGCTGCTGGCTTCATAAATGCCAGCATTTTTACATAGTGAGGAGGCTCTGAGGAATGGTGTCCTGGTTACTCTATGTGACAAAGTAGGTGGTGGTCTGTACCCTCTCATACTTCTGATTATCTGATAGAGTCATACATTCAAAAAAAATTAGGAAATAGCCTTCTGTGGCCCCAGGGCATTTAAATACTTCCATTTAAACATTCTGAAATGTGAATTTATAAAATCTTAAATGCAGATCTTTTAAAAAGAAAGTGCATAGTAGGTGCTCAGTAAATGCTGCAGTTTCTGGGCTGAAGCCTGGCCTCCTCCTCCAACTCGCTACTCTCTAGCTGAGTCTTGCTCCCCGCCCCCCACTTTGGCTCTGGTCCCCCTGGCCTGCTTTCAGTTCCTGGAACCGGCCACATTCCCTCCAGCTTCAGGGTCTTCCAACATGCTGGTTCCTCTGCCTGAACATCTCGAGCACCCCTCCTCCCCATTGGCCTGCATAACTACTACTCATGGCCCAGGCTGAAGCATCATTTCCAGAAGAAAACCTTCCTTAACACCCAGGCCAGGCTGTGGTCCCTGTCATCACCCTCACAGCCCCCCGGGCCTCTGCCTTCACTACCCAAGTCCCCATTCCTTACTTTTGATGTGGTTGGTATGAGGAGGGCAGGGTCACGCCTACTTCTTCATGCTGTTCCCCTGGTGCTGAAAGCTGGCTCGGCTCATTTGCGGGCGCTCAGTTCATTTCTCCTGATCGGTGGGCCATTCTGAGTGGAGCACTGGGTGGTAGGGCATGGTTGGAGACTTAGCTAGTCCAGTGGCCCACAGGACTGTCCCTGTGCAGGTTCCTGGCTTCCAGCTGGGCCTGTAAACCCAGAGACATTTGGCCAGGATCTGCGGGAGTTACAGGTCTATAGCTTCTAAAATCCCAGTGTGTCTGGGGGATCCCAGAGGCTCTACAAGAGGGTGAGGGCATCGTACTTGGGCAGCCCCTTCAGGGGAGTGTCTGTGCCCTTCTGGTTGGGCAGTAACTCCTGCATCAGTTCATTTGCTTGCCTTGTCATCTGTTTACCTGGTTATCCCTTCTTGAAGTCAGTAGGTCACTGGCTTGTTCACCCCTCCATTTCCTAATCCTTCATTCTTTCCTTGAACTACTATCTCAGTGCCTAGGCTGTGCAGAGCCTGGGACAGAGTCAAATCCACAGAGGCCTTGCTGTGTGAACTGCCTGGTCTTCCTGCCAGGCCTTTCATAGGGATGGAGACTGGTGCTGTCCAAATGCTGGAAGTGCTCCTGGAGGCCATGCACTTGATCTGGTTTTGGAGAATAGAGGGGAGCTGCTGCTGGCTGAGAGAATTGCCTGGATAAGCCCAAGTGCTGAGTGGGCTTGGGGATGGCGAAAGGCACATGTCCTTATAAGAGGAGGTGGCCTCCTGAGGGGGCCACAGGGAGGCTCTCAGAGAGGTGGGCAGTGTGCAGTCATGGGGGGTGTCATGTGCAGGAAGCCCTGTTGCTGACTTCCTGTGTGTCCCTGGGTGAGGCATGTCCCCTCTCTGAGCTTCCTTGATAAAGTGCAGACTTGGACGTGATCTCAGAGGGACCCTCCGCCTTCCATTGTCTTGAGTCTGTGACCCTGACAGACCAGTGAGGGAGGCCTCAAAGTCCCTGCTTCTTTAGGCATCTGGGGACTGTCACGGGATGGGCATGGTCTGCTCTAGTGGCTTTGGAGGGCAGCGTGTGTCAGTGCCCAGGGCTGGATCAGCAGGGGCTGGTGCGGCTTGGCCATCTCTTCTGTTGGCTAAGGGAGGGGCTGGCTCTTTCCTTGGGGAGTACTCCATTATGCAGATAGTCACTGGTGGCCTTTTAAGAAAGGTAGGAGGGAGACAAGCCCACTTCCCACTTCAACAGATTATTGGGGGGGTGGGCTTTGAGTTTCATTGGAGGAGAATTGCCTGTTCTGTTCTCATACTCCACAGTGTCTCTAGGTGACTGCCTCAAACCAAGACAGAAACCTGTAGGGTGTGTGCAGCACTCTAGAGTGCACAGAATCCACTTAATCCTCTCATCTTCTAGCCACCCACCAGGGGTAGGAATGGAAAAGGATATTGCCTCC
Organism: Galagoides demidoff; assembly: GCA_963574575.1. Classification (NCBI taxonomy): domain Eukaryota; kingdom Metazoa; phylum Chordata; class Mammalia; order Primates; family Galagidae; genus Galagoides; species Galagoides demidoff. Next base: position 13,204 of record CAUYQV010056156.1, on the reverse strand, counting down.
ATCTGACAGATGAGGAAACTGAGGCTCAGAGAGGTTAGTGGCTCCCTAAGGTCACTCAGAGGGTGGGAGGTGGACTTACAGCCCAGGAGCCCCCATTAGTGGGTCCGTGGGGGGCCAGCATGTAGGGACCTCTTGCTTGCTTATCACACATCATTTCCTGAGCCAAGGAGTGGGGCCCCAGATCCTTCTGTGCTGGGTTTTGCAATGCCGCCTCCTCCCCACCGAGCTGTCTGACGTGGCCTTTTCAAAGCCCAAAATGAATGGAAGCACATTTTGTTTGGAGAGTTTTGCTACACCCCTCACCAGGGCTGGTTGCAAAACCAGGCTTGGGGATCCCTGCTGATGTTGATGATGATGATAATAATAACCATATCATTGGCTATCATTTCTTTTCATTCATCCATTCCACAAAGCATTATAGACCATCTCCCAGGCCGAGCACTTTATGTCCTGACTCTCGTTCCATCCCCCTCATTCCCTATTATTATCATCACCTCCATTTTACGGACTGAGGAAACTGGGGCACAGAGAGCTTTAGTAAGGTGTTCAAAGCCACACAGCAGGTGAAGTGGAAGTGCTGGGATTTAGAGTCAAGTTGGTTCCACATTCTGGGGATTCTGAAGTTCCCGTTTGTTCTATAGCAAGTGCTGGGTGGGGAGGGAGGGTGGGCATCAAGCCTGGAGGATTGAATACAGCAGACCTAGCTCCTGGCTTTGTGCGACCTGGACATACCTGCTAGAGGTGGAGCTGGGCCCGGCCTGAAGAGCAGCCTTAGGAGCCATTTCGGTAGTCAAGCCTGTCAGTAGCCACAGCTCTTGGCCCTGCCCAAGGCCCCATCTGAACTACTGAGTTCATGGGCATCAGAGGAGGACTATGGCTCTCCCCCAGTCCTCCACCCTTCACCAGCACACAATTCTGATAAGCCAGCCTGTCCCCAGGCTCCATAGGAGCACAAGGAGGTAACATGGATGACGAGAAGTGGCCACCGCTAGCAGCCTATTTTGGCGAGGGAGAACAAGATGTCTGGTTCCTGGGACCACTTAGTGGAGGGGCAGAGCCCCCCTCTCCAGTGTAGCAGGCCCCTGGCCTGGTCACGGTGTGGAGGCCCCAAGGAAAGCTGTAAAGCAAACATGACATTTGTATCCCTCTCTCAGGTAGCAGAGGCTGTGCAGGTCACCCATCTCTGGGAGTTTGTGATGAAATGGTTAAAGGGCCGTTTGGTGCATGAGGGGGTCCTCCTAGATAGCACATATGTGGGCAGGTTTTGTCTTTGATGATTCAGAAATGGGGCAGGCATCCTGGGGCTTAAGTGGAGCACAAGACTTATGGAGGCACTTATGGAGTACCTGCTGTGTACCTAGCACTGCTAGGCCTCATGACAGGGGCTGAGAACCATGCCCTGAAGAGATGCATGTGATTGTGTGGTGGGGGGACTCGGGGCACCAGCTGTTAGGGCAGGGGGTAAGCACTTGGCCTCTGGGTTCAGGAATTTCTCTTTCTGCAGTAACAGGCAGAGGTGGGTCCAGGAGGCTTTCTCTTTACAGCTGTGGGAAATGGGAAATGGATGCTAGGTATTTGGGGGTTATAGTAAGAGTAGTGAGCAGGTTGCTGCTGTGTGTCCCTGACTGAGTGCCTGTGTCTCTCTGGGCCTCCATCTTTTCAGTGGGGATGAGGGTGGGAGTTTGGTCCTCAAGGCTCTTCCAGCTCAGTGCTCTGGGACTTTAGGGTGAACTGTGTTGGGCTTCCCTGTGGGGGGTGTCAGGGGCCCTCACTGTCCTCACCTTGACCTGCTGCCTGGCTTCTGAATAGCCCCTGTACCTCCAGCCCCTGCCAGAGGGAAGGAGCCTTCCCTTCCACCCACTGTGGGCTGACTGAGTGCGGTGATGGTGACGCAGCAACCAAGGACTCTAGAGTGCAGCTTGGAAACAGGGATCTGGGTTTGCTAAAGACAGGGGAGAAAGGTTCTTCCCACCACCCCCAGCCGCCTGCCTCCCTTCTCCGCCTGCCACCAAGCCCTGGTGCCTCCTTGGCTCTGCCAGATCCCCTTGCCAGGTGGGAGGCCTGAGGCCGGAGCCTCAGCTGAACAGGGCCCAAGTTTGCATCTCAGCCTGCCAGGGCTCAGACGGTGTGTACTGTGAGGGGCTGCACTTCGGGATTCTGTGCCTGACCAGGCAGCTTTGTGGTGACAGCTCTGCAGGCCCACCTGGGACTGGCTGGAAGCTCCTGGCTGGACTCAGCCTGCTGCTGGGGGATGGGGCTATTGTCCAAAGACTCTGGGTTGGAGACAACTGCGGGGCCTTCTGTCACCTGTGTCTTCCATGTGTGCACTCATGGTTGAGGGGCAAGGTGCTGCCATCATCCCTGTTTTACATCTGAGGAAACTGAGGCTGCACAGCTGGTGGGTGGTAGAGCTGGGGTTTGAATCCAGGAATGTGCGACTCGGGCTTCCAGGTGAGGTGAGCCCCAGGCAGGAGGCCAGCTGGGTAACTGTTCTTCACTGTGCCCTCTCTGGGCCTGTTTCCCCATTTGTACAGTAGGAGTCAGGGGTAGTGTTGGAGCTGCCCCTCTCATCCCTGGGCCAACCTGGCACTGCAGGGAACTTTCTGAGTCTCCTCAACCCACCCCTGTCTTCCATCCTTGAAGTCGAGCTGTGGCGACAGGCAAGGAGGTGTCAGCATCTCAAGCTTCCTCAGGGACCTGTCACCTCTGGGGTGTGAGAGATTCCTGGAGGACTAGGAAAGTGTGAGGCCATCCAGGGTCAGCATGGGTGAGGACAGAGCTGAGTTGGTTCCAGACAGCCTGGGGGTCTTGGCTAGCCACGGGGCCAGCCCACCTTTGCCTGTCTGTGTGTTGACCCTCCTGTATCTGGTTCATTGGGGACTCTGGGTGACTGCAGCCATGGACAGGGAGAGGGGCTACCCTCTAGCTCCTTCCCACCCCCACTGCGTATGTGTCTGTGTGTGGGGAGTAGTATAGTGTGTGTGCTGTGTAGGGGGTGTGGTATGAGGGGATGGGGTATGTGTGCGTTTATGTGTGTGTGCTATCTGTGAGGTGTGTGGGGTGTGCATGTCTACGGTGTGTGTGGGAGGGTACGAGATTGTGTGTGGTGTGTGTGGGGTGTGGTATGAGGAGATGGGGTATGTGTGTGTTTATGTGTTTGTGGTATCTGTGAGGTGTGTGGGGTGTATATGTCTGCGGTGTGTGTGGGAGGGGTCTATATGGGGGTATGTGCACAGTGCGTGCATGTGTGTGGTGTGTGTAGTATATGTGTGTACCGTGTGTGTGTATATATGGTGTGTGGGGGTGTGTGCAAGTGTGAGGGATGTGCTTACGTAGTATGTGTTTGTATGGGACTAATGGGGAGTGTGAGTGGGGGGTATGCGTACATGGGGGCGTATGTGATAATGTATCCGTACCTCACAGTGTGTAGGGGTGTATATATACATGGGGACATGTGTGACATTGCCCCGTTCAGGCCAGACTTTTGGATGTTATTGGATCCTCTTAGCACCGGGACCTGGATAATGTAGACATTACCGCCCTCTGGACTTACTTCCCTGCCTCCCTTTCTTCTCCCAAAGAGTCACTGGACAAACACACCTGCAGTGTGTGCTCTGCACCTTGGCGGCTCCGTGAGCCTGAGAGAGTGAGCTCCCCGGCCCCTGCCCTGAGGGGCCCAGGATCCTCGGGGAGGCCTGCGGTCCTTATGTAACCTCCCAGGTGAACATCAGCTCATGTCAGTGACAGGCGCTGCTGCTACTGGCTCAGGGAGGACTGCCCCACGGAGGTGCCACTGCAGCTGAGGCCTCAGGGTGAGAAGGGGGTGTGGAGAGAGCAGCAAGGAGCCGGGTGTGGGGAGGAATCAGGGCCAGGTCCTGTGGGCTGGTAGGCCACACGGTGGAGTGCTGACATGTGAGGAAACTAAGGCTAGAGAGGGGCAGCAGCCTGCCCAGACGGAAACTTGGCCAGATGTGGATGGGACCCCTGAGGGGCTCCCGGATGGCCTTCCCTGGCCATAGCTAACAGCCCTTGGCCATCACTGAGTCCAACTTAGGACACTTGAGCAACTTTCCTGAGGTCCTGCAGCAAATTAGAGTGGAACAGGGACCCTGTTTCCACCTGCTCCTCTTCCCCCTGCTTGGGTGCTTCTCACTGAAAGCAACTAGGGAGCTATAGAAGGTTCCAGAGCAGGGCAGACCCACAGTGCTATCCTGGCCAGCTCCTCCCCAGGCCTTTCTAGCATTGGCATGGGGTGTCGGCTGCCTGCGCACCTGCTGAGGCCAAGGCCAGAGCAGACTGACCTCTGCCACCACCATCTGTGGCTCCCTCTGCTGATGCCAGCCGGGGCAGGGGCAAAGGCAGTGGGCAGCCTGGGAGGGAGCAATGTGGACAGGGGTCATCATGGCCCGGCAGCCCTGAGGCTTCCAAGAACTATTTGCAAGGCTGGATTTGATAAGTGACAAGGCCTTCCCTGGAGGCCAGCAGGGAGGCTGCCTTACATCTGCAGCTCTGGGGTACATCGGGGAATCAGCCACAGACCAGGGATCGGGCTCCTTCCCCACTCCATGTCCCCTTCTTAAGTAGCTTTTGGCTCTAGCCTTCATGGCCTCTGGCCAAGATGACCATCCCAGCTTCCTACCTGAACTCCTGCTCATATGTCGTCCACACTTGGGCAAAATTACTGATCCAGAATCCACACTGGCTGCTTCTGCCTATCTGTGGCCCAGAGCCCTGAGTGAGGTGGTTGCTGCTCCTCTTCACCTGCTTCTGTGCACCATGCAGACCTCTTGCTGCTCCCTCAATGTGCCCTAGCCTCAGCTCACATGAAGGTTGGGGTCCCCAGAACATTTCTGGCCTCCCCACCCTGGCGTTTACTGTTCCCTCTGTCTAAAAATTCCCTCCCCAGAGTCTGCTTGGTAAACTCCTCTGTTTGTTATTTATGGCTCAGCTCAGGCCTCCCCATTCTAGGAAACCACTGACCCCTCTCCTAGGGTCACCATACCCTTTTCCCCCTGACAAATGGACTATGAAGAACCTCTTCCAGGGGTAATGCCAGCAGTGCCCAGTCTGGGGCCTGGCACACAGTAGGTGCACACTTGTGTTGCCTAAGCATTGTTGAGCCTGGTGACCCAGCCAGAGTATAACAATAGAGCGGAGGGGTGGAAGGACAGCAACCCAGCCAGGTCACCAGCTTGTGCCCCCTCGGCAATGCTCTCAAGCCTCCCCTCCCATAGAGGGGCCAGGTCATCAGCCAGGTGCCTCAGACAACAGCCCAGGCCAGTGCAGCCCATTGTGGCCCCATTCCCTTCTCTGGGGGGCTGTCTGGGGCTGAGTGAGTGGGCACTTGGCTGGCTGGTTGCCCTCTGTTTAGCTTGCGCACCCACCAGGGCTGTTTTTCTGACACGAGAGAAGCTCAACTGTTTGAAAATCAATCTCCAGCAAAGGAATACATTTCTTGTATTCTAGGGTCTATTTTTAGGGGGCTCGGGGGCCTATTTATTACTGCAGCCTAGTTCACACTAACTAATCCAAATGTCTGCTATGTGCCAAGGATTATTCTAGTCACTGGGAACAATGATACTCATCTCCAAGGAGCTGTTTGTAAGAATTTTCTAAAAACTGAGCAGTGGCTGCCTATAGCCGGGTGCTGGCACACCATAGGCTCTGTGGGTCAGATCTGTTCTCGAGTCTGACACAGACCCAAGGACCAGCCACTTGGGGTTGGCTGAGGTTGGCAGGGAAGCTCCTCCCAGCCTGGCAGCGTGGCCCACGTGGCCTCTCTGGCTGCTCCTCTGTCCCTCTCAAGGCTCCCCTTCTACGTTAGTTATCTACTACTGCGTAACGAATTACCCTAAAACCTAGTGACTTAAAACATTAGTAAACATTTATTCTCTCTCACACGCGCAGTCTACCTCCAGGAGTGACTCAGAGGGAATCCAGTTTAGACTCGTGATGATAGCGCAAGGCAGAGTGATTCCGGCTGTTTCTGGGTGGGGCCAGGTCACTGCTTACCATCAGCAGTCCCTCCAGGTTCCCCGGTGACTCTGGGCAGTATGTGTCTATCCTCACAGGAGGGAGGCCAGAGAAGACTGACACTACTAAGGTCCCCAGCCAGCCGCTAGTGGAACGGGCTCAGAGCCAAGACTGTCTGTCCCTAACCACTGCACTGCCCTGCCTGGGATGAGAGAGGCGTGGGCAGGGAGGCACTAGTTGCGAGGTCCCTTATGCCTCTAAACACCTCCAAAATGTGGTGTTTGTAGCAGTGAGCTGTTTTCAGGTTTGTTTCTGATTTTGTTTTTAACAGAAGAGCAAAACTGAGGAGAAAATTGGTATGCACTACAGGCCTGAGGACCCCAGGAAGCCACAGGTGTGACCTCCCTGAGGCAGTCACCATCGAGTTTGTCTATCCACAGGAGGAGTGAGCTGATTGTGAGGTTGGCCCAAGTTTGAGTCCCTGATCTGCTCAGCAGCTGTGTGACCTTCAGTGGGTCACAGAAACTGCTCTCAGCCTCAGTTTCCCTTTCTGTCCCCCACGGGAAAAACTAGTGGGACTGCTTGCCTTGGAGGCTTGGCAGGAGGGTGAACTGAGCTTCATAGGACAGGGCCCAGCACGTAGTAGGTCCTCAGGATGTGGCAGTGGATCTTGCTGTGCTCTCTCATGATCGGCCCCACAGCCTAGTGCAGATGGGCTCACGGGTCAGCCTGGGAAGGGCCGGTGAGCTCTGTATGCAGGGCACGGGCTCACAGGGAGGTGAGCTTGTCCCCAGAGAGGACTTGCCTGAGGGCATGGGGTGGAGATGGGCTGAATCAGATCTCCTGACTGGGAATCTAGTGTTTTCTCTGCTGTCCCACTCTGAAGGATCCTTGGGAGAGTGTCAAGAAGCTGAAGAGAATTCTAGGAACCCTCCAGGTGCCTGGGGGGCCTGGAAGCCAGGATGCTGCGTCCTGCCCTCACTGCCTGCAATTGCCTCCCTCTTTGTGTGTCTCTTGCAACAGGCAGTGGAGAGCCTGCACTCTGGCCTGCCTGGGACCAAGGGCTTCTCCCCAGGCCCCCTGCATGTCCACCCCCAGATGTCTATATATGTCTCTTCCCCCAGATTCCCTCGTATGTCCATGTCTACCCCCCATGGTACCCCTCCCCCAGGTTCCATTCCCCAGGTTCCCCCTGCCCAGATTCTCCTCAGGGTCCCCTCCCCCAGGCCCCTCTGTGTCCCCTTCCCCAGGCCCCCTCCATGTCCCCTCCTTCCTCTGCTGTCCTGGTTTGTGCATGGCCCATATTCAGGACAGCAGCTTCTGGGTAGGAGCTCAGGCAGTGGGAACCTGCTTGGAGGGGCCTCGGCAGGCAGCTGTGTGGCTGTTGGGTGCTCTGCTTCTCCCCACACTATGGGCCTGTTCATGCCCCCCATTCCCTTCCTGTGCACCCTGTGTCGGGGAGCAGATATATTTAGACAGAATGCTCTGTTCTGTACAGATTCTGTATTGACTGTACTTAGGGCTGGGGAGGCAGGGCCTGTGACAGCCATACCTGCTCCTTGGGCCCTCTGGGGGCTACTGGCAGGGTTAAACGACACTGATGAGACTGGGGGCCTGGACCTCTGCTGTGAATGGGTCTCCCCGTATGCCCTACCTGTCCCTTAAGGCCACATCGCTCTGACTCTTTATCTCCAAGTCACGGCCAGATTCAATCACTTACTACCCACCTGCCTCCCAGCTCCTCTGAGTCCCACAGTCCTGTGCCCCTTCCTGGGACTCACAAGAGAGAGCACTTTCCCCCTTGTGTAGTCAGTGGGCAAACAAGGATTTGCACCTGCTGTGGGCCAGGCCTTTGGTACAGGCTGGATAAGGAGGTGAGTGCCCTCAGGGCAGCCCTATCACAATCCAGGGAAGGGGAACAGACCACTAAGACAACAGCAGGGTACCTGATGTGACAGCAAGGAGCCCTAGGACTAAAGGCACCCTTGGGGTGATGATCAGGGAAGGTTTTTTGGAGGAGGGAGTAGTCCAAGTGGAATCCTGGAGGGTAAGTGGGCGGATGCCTGTGGACAGCTGGCAAGTCTGGCAGAAGGACCAGCATGTGCAAAGGCCTGGAGCTGAAGGGTGTCCTGGTTGCACATGAGGCAGGGAGAGCAAGAAGGTGAACAGGGATGGGATCTTATAGAGCCTGGAGTGCCAGGCAAGAGAACTTTGGTTGTTCCCTAGGGCACTGGAGAGCTTGCAGGAAGCTTCCAGCAGAGTTGTGGTCAGGTCTGATGTGAGCATGGTTGGGGTAGGTGGTCATTGCCTGCCAGGCTGGCTCTGGGTCCCGTGGCAGATGCGCTGTGCCCCGCTGGTGGGAATCAGAAATAGCTCACGCGTGCTCAGCGCCTGGTGGAGCGGCTCCCCCGCCTCAGCGCATTTCATCTGCGCCCGAGTCAAGGACGGCTTGCGCGCTGGGTGACCTTCTCACTCTCGTTTATTAATACACCACCCACTGGGGCTGTAGGCAGAGCTGGAGAATGTGTGTGGGGAGGGGGCTGGGAGCATGGCAGATGGGCACCCCCAGACAGGGAAAATGCCTAGGGCTTAGAAAATGGTACCTGCCCACCAGAACGATATCCAGCAAATAAACCCCAAAGTATAAAAATGAGTATAAAACCCCCCGGGGGTCTGTTTCCTCTGGTGGTCACATTTTGCTGTCAGCCTTCCAGAGATCTGTTTCTCTTAGTGATCTGCTCAGGCATATGGATTCATTCATTCATTCTACAAATAGTTGTTGAGTGCCCATTCCATGCCAGGCCCTCTGATGGGCAGAGGGGATGTGATTGAGAAAAAGACACATCTTGGCCCTCAGAGGACTCGGAAAAAAAGTAAAACAGTGATGAGGCTGACGGGGGAGGGTCACAGGAATGATGGGCCCAGGCTGGGGGCCACGAAGGCTTCCTGGAGGAGGTGACACTTGAGCTGAGACCTAAGGGAAGAGAAGTTACCCCAGCACAGAGGAGCAGAAGGAGACGCTCTCTGCAGGTGAATGTGCAAACCCTGTGGTGTGAGGGCAGAGAAAGAAAGATGGTCAGGCTGGAGTGGGGTGTGAAAAGGGAGGTGAGGTGAAGCATCGAGGGGGGCGGGGGCCAGACCCATGGGACCCTGTGAACTGTCAGGCCTCGGGGATTTACATAAGAGCACGGGCTTTGGCACTAGAAGGTCTAGATTCAAACCCAACTCTACCTACTTATTAGCTGGTTGATTTCAGCCAGTCGCCTGACCTCCCTGTCTCCTCATGTATAAAGTAGGGTTGGTAATGGTCCCCACCTCACCAGACTACAAGTGAGGGTGAAATGCTGTAAGAAAGTGCTCAGGACGGCACCTGGCACATGGCAGGTGCTCATAAATGGTAGCTCATATAATTTTGCAGCCATCTGTAGACTGAGTGCGCACATGTAGACAGTTTTACAATGGGGTCATATTCGTCCTGCTCATCTGCTTCTACTTTTCCTTTTCTTTCTGAGTCAGTGACTACGGAGTATTATTATGTTTAAAATTTCTGGCTCGGCGCCTGTGGCTCAAGTGGCTAAGGCGCCAGCCACATACACCTGAGCTGGCGGGTTCGAATCCAGCTCGGGCCCGCCAAACAATAATGATGACTGCAACCAAAAAATAGCTGGGCATTGTGGCAGGCACCTGTGGTCCCAGCTACTTGGGAGGCGGAGGCAGGAGACTCGCTTGAGCTCAGGAGTTGGAGGTTGCTGTGAGCTGTGATGCCACTACACTCTACCCAGGGTGACAGCTTGAGGCTCTGTCTCAAAAAAAAAAAAAAAAATTTCTGAATTGAGGTATAATATATGTGTTGTAGAGAGAACTAATCTTAAGTGTGTAGTAAAGCTCAGTATATATACAGAGGGTGCCAAAAATCTGTGTACATTTAAAAAGGAAAACAACTATTAAAATTGTAATACTCAACATGTACCCATAGCAAAACATGGATACATGTCACCTTGAGCACCTCTTGTAATTTTGGAAGTCAAATGTGACTTGAGTATTACAAGTTTGATACAGTGAAATTTTTCCTTTCCTTTTCTTTTTTATTTTGTTGAGACAGTCTCACTTTGTCACCCTGGGTAAGGTGCGGAGCCTCAGAGCTCACAGCAACCTCAAACTCCTGGGCTCAAGCGATTCTCTCACCTCAGCCTCCCAAGTAGCTGAGACTACAGGCACCTGGAACAACACTCAGCTGTTTTTTTAAGAGACAGCGGGGTCTCACTCTTGCTCAGGCGATCTCGAACTTGTGACCTCAGGCAATCCATCCACCTCGGCCTCCCAGAGCGCTAGGATTACAGGCGTGAGCCACTGCACCCAGCCTCTATTTACAATAACTTAAAAAAAAAAAATCTGGGGTTTAAAAGTTTTTATTTTCTTTTCTTCAAATGTGTTTCCTTTCTTTGGCGCCCTCTGTGTACAAGGTCAGGCAAGTAAGTTCACAAACTCATCCTAGAAAAAGTTCTACCTGCTTCATTGCTGAATGTTAACGCCAGGGTCACCTTTGAAGTACTTCCCTTGGGAATCGATGCACCGACACCAGTGCACCTTTAAAGCAATTTTGGAACTCTTTTTCTGAAATGGCCATCAGAGCTGTCATCATTCAAAGGCCTGACAATTAAGTTCGCAAACTCATCCTAGAAAAAGGAATCTATCTCACCCTTGTATGGCACGCAGATTGCATATTTCCAGCTCAGTCAGAAAGCTCTGCCATGCCTCTTCCAGTTAATTCCCCACCCTCCTCCTCCAGAGGCAACCAGCATTCTGACTCTAAAGCCATAGCTTAGTTTTGTCTGTTCTGGACTTTCCTATAAATGGAATCATGCAAAATGCGTCAACCCCATTTGCTCATTTTGTCCGCAGAGATTCTTGCTGCCATTGTGTGGTTTGGTGGGTCACTCTTTAATGTTGCTGCCTGGTGTTTGCTGAGTATTTCATATACCATCCATTCTCTTGTTTATAGGCGTTTGGATCATTTCTGGTTTCTGACTCTGTGGATAGTGCTGCTTTGAACTTTCTTCTTTTCTTTTTTTTGAGACAGAGTCTTACTTTGTCACCCTTAGTAGAGTGCTGTGGCATCATAGCTCACAGCAACCTCAAACTTTTGGGCTCAAGTGATCCTTTTGCTTCAGTTTTTCATTTTTAGTAGAGACGGGTCTCACTCTTACTTAGGCTTACTCTTACTCTTACTCAAACTTGTGAGCTCAGGCAATCCACCCATATCAGCCTCCCAGACTGCTGCGATTACAGGTGTGAGCCACTGTGCCTGGCCATGAACTTTGTTCTTATACATAGTTTTTGGGAAACACATGACGTTCTTCTGTTGCGTGTATACCCAGGAGTGGTGTTCCTGGGGCACAGATGATAAACAGATTCGGCTCCACTAGACCCTGCCAAATAATCTCCCAAAGTGGCTGCACTAATTTGTATTCCCACCAGCTGAGAGTTCCAGTTTCTCTACATCCTTATCAACACATGGACTACAGATGATTTCTAATAGCTGTAGAAAACTCCACAATATGGTCAAACCAGCACAAATCAGCTCCTGAATGATGGACATTTAGGTTGTTGCTAACGTTCATATGATTTAAAAAGTTAAAAAACAAAGAAATACACCAGTCAAAACAATTTAAAAATAAAATAATGGAAGCATCCAAGATGTCCTTTAATAGGTGAATGGATTAATAAACTGTGGTATATCCATAAAAAGGAGCACTATTCAGCAATTAAAAAAAGCTCTCAAACTGCAGGAGGACATGGAGGAGCCTTTAACACAATTATTAAGTGACAGAAATTAGTCTGAAACGATTACATACTATATGATTCCAACTTTATGACTTTTTCTTTTTGTATGTGTGTGATTTTGTTTTGTTTTGTTTTTTTGAGACAGGGTTTCCCTCTGTTGCCCAGGCTGAGTGTAGTGATGAGATCAGAGCTCATTGTAGCTTGTAACTCCTGAGCAATGATCCATGTCTGGCTAATTAAAAAAAAAATTGTAGAGATGGGGTCTTGCCTTGTTGCCCAAGCTGGTCTCAAACTCCTGGCCTCAAGTAATCCTCCCATCTTGTCCTCCCAAAGTGCTAGTATAGGCATGAGCTACCTCGCCTGACCCAACTGTGTGACATTCTGAAAAGGCAAAACTATGGAGACAGTAAAAAGATTATGGTTGCTGGGTGGTGCCTGTGGCTCAAAGGAATAGGGCACTGGCCCCATATGCTGGGGGTGGTGGGTTCAAACCCAGCCCTGGCCAAAAACTGCAAAAAAAAAAAAAAAAAAAAAGATTATGGTTGCCAGGGTGAAGGTGGAGCACCAAGGATTTACAGGCTAGGAAATACTATAATGGTGGACATATGACATTATACCTTTGTCAAAACTCATACACCTACAGCACAAAGAATGGACCCTAACAGACTTCTTCAGTTAATAACAGTGTATCAGTATTGGCTCATCAGTTGTAATAAATGGACCACATTCACATAAGATATTGATGATAAAAGGGACAACTGTAAGGAAGAGGTCATGGGCATATGGGGACTCCGTACTTCCTGCTCTGTTTTTCTTTTTCTTTCTTTCTTTCTTTTTTTATTTTATTTTTTTGAGATAGAGTTTCACTATGTAGCCCTCAGTAGACTGCCGTGGCGTCACAGCTCTCAGTAACCTCAAACTCTTAGCTTAAGCGATTCTCTTGCCTCAGCCTCAAAGCAGCTGAGACTATAGGTGCTTGCCACAATGCCCAGCTATTTTTTTGTTGCAGTTGTCATTGTTTAGTAGGCCCAGGCTGGGTTCGAACCCGCCAGCTCTGGTGTTTGTGGCCGGCGCCCTTAACCACTGAGCTATGGGCGCCAACCTGCTCAGTTTTTCTGTTAACCTAAAATTGTTCTAAAAATAGTCTATTGATTTAAAAATAAATAAAAATAAAATTAAAAATGGGCTCGGCGCCTGTGGCTCAATTGGCTAAGGTGCTAGCCACGTACACCCAAGGTGGCGGGTTCGAATCCCCAGCCCGGACCCGCCAAACAACAATGATGGCTGCAACCAAAAAATGGTCGGGTGTTGTGGCCGGCGCCTGTGGTCCCAGCTACTTGGGAGGCGGAGGCAGGAGACTCGCTTGAGCCCAGGAGTTGGAGGTTGCTATGAGCTGTGATGCCATGGCACTCTACCCAGGGGGATAGCTTGAGGCTCCGTCTCAAAA
>CAUYQV010056154.1:0-18190 GCA_963574575.1 Galagoides demidoff | reverse complement strand
GCTATCCCCCTGGGTAGAGTGCCATGGCATCACAGCTCATAGCAACCTCCAACTCCTGGGCTCAAGCGAGTCTCCTGCCTCAGCCTCCCAAGTAGCTGGGACCACAGGCGCCCGCCACAACGCCCGGCCATTTTTTTTTTTTGGTTGCAGCCGTCATTGTTGTTTGGCGGGCCAGGCTGGGGATTCGAACCCGCCACCTTAGGTGTACGTGGCTGGCGCCTTAGCTGATTGAGCCACAGGCGCCAAGCCACTGTAGCTTATTTTCACTGCTGCATAATAATCTCTGTGAAACACCAGTTACCCATTCTCTTGTCAGTGGGCATAAGTGTCTAGTTTAGTATTATTATAAGCAGGGTTGTGTAAACACTCTTATACTCTGCTATTGAGCATATCTGCTAGTTTCTTTAGAACTTATATATCAGAAGTGAAAATGAATTGTCAAGTTGAAAGACACATGTATCATCACCTTTGTTAGATGTTGCCAAATTGCTTTCCAAAGAGTTGTTTCACCAGAATACGATTAACCATTTTTATACAACCTTGCCCCAGCCCTTGGTTGAGATAAAAATTTTGTCAATCTGATAGGAGTGAAATTGTACTTCGGTTTACTTCTCCCTGATTTCTGGATCTGAGTATCTTTTCTTTTCTTTTTTTTTTTGAGACAGAGTCTCATTTTTGTTGCCCTTGGTAGAGTGCCGTGGTGTCATAGCTCATAGCAACCTCCAACTCTTGGGCTTAGGCAGTTCTTTTGCCTCAGCCTCCCAAGTAGCTGGGACTACAGGCGCCTGCCACAATGCCTGGCTATTTTTTGTTGTAGTTGCCATTGCTGTTTTTAGCTGGCTGGGGCTGGGTTCGAACCCGCCACCCTTGGTGTATGGAGCTGGCGCCCTACCCACTGAGCCATAGGTGCTGCCCAAGTACCTTTTCATTTATGTATTGACCTTTGGAGCTTTTCCTGCTGCAGTTTGCCAGTTCATACCTTTGCATATTTTTCTATTGGATTGCTCATCTTTTGTATTATTTACTTGAAGGAATTGCTTTTAAAACTATAGATGCTCATCCTTTATTTGAATTTTAGTTTGCAACTGTCTTTTCCCAGTCTGTGGGTTGATTTTTCTTTTTACCTTATCTTTTTTGAAATAGGATCTTGCTCTTTTGCCCAGGCTAGAGTACAGTGGTGCCATGATAGCTCACTGCAACCTTGAACTCCTGGCTCAAGTGATCCTCCTGCCTCAATCTCCTAAATAACTGGGACTGCAGTAGGCACAGCACCATGCCTGGCTAATTTTTTAATTTTTTTTCTTAGAAATGGGGTCTTACTGTGTTGTCCAGGCTGGTCTTAAACTCCAGATCTCAAGCAATCCTCTTATCTCTGCCTCCCAAAGTGCTAGGATTATAGGCATGAGCTACCACATGCCCAGCCTTTTTGTCTTTTGGGGGTGGAGGAGAAGTTCTCTTCTCATCATACACAGTATTTACCCAGCTGAATCTCCTCTTATAGTTGACCTTTTCTTCTCTTCCCAGTCTTTTTATAAATAGGAATAATTATAAAAATCAGCAGCAGCAGATGTGTGTAGTGGGACTTGGAGGTACAGCTGTTTTGTAAGCCTTTAGGGAGATTCTGCTGCCATGTGTTGGAAGCTGTTGGGTTTTTTTCCTTTCTTTCTTTTTTTTTTTAAAGGATCCTTGATGCCTCCTTGTCTTCGGCTTTGGGCCCATTTTCCTGATCTGGGTTTTTGGGTTCTTGTGGGAACTCTCACTCAATTGTCTGTTATACGTATAACCAGCGTAAATGGAAAGCTTTATTTTCTGTCTATAATCCCTTCCTATTTTTGTTGTTGTTTTGTTTGTTTGTTTGTTTTTCTTGGTCAATAATTCAGAGAGAGTCTGACCAGTGAAAGATTTTGGGGGGGTTTATTCCCACTCATGTTGGGCCTTGATCATATTAGGCTTTAAACAAGGAAGATGCCAAGTTCATTCCTGCTGCAGCTAGTCTGCCTGACTGGGACCTAGGGAAGGATTTCTTCAGTGGGGGGTGAATGTCTGTCTTACTGATTTTCTTCCTCTCTCTGACCTTCTATATTTTTCTTTCCCACACATGGGATTCACAGAGTTTTAGAAAATATTTTCCCACATCATTGATTTCTATCCCTTCTTAAACTATGGTTGTAAAAGAACTGCATAAAGGCAAGTAGTAAGATGACTTTTTTTCTACAGGTCAAAATAAGGATTTCCCTGAATCTGAACATGCTTTAGGCGTGTGTTTGAAGGACATACCTACTAAACTATACCCGATGGAATAATGTTGTTCCCAAGAGTTCAAAACTTTTGTAATCGTGCCATCCACACCTGTCAGTACACAGATTGGTCACTTCTGTGTATCCTCACTTTCAAAACGTATTTTACTAGGACTTCTGTTAGGCGTCTTATTTAACACTAATCAGCTTCTAGGCTCTCCTAGAAATAGTCAATAATCTTTTTGTCTACACCAGACTCTATTGTATTCTTAGGAATCTCACCACTGTCGGATGAGAAGAAAAAAACCAACAAGAAATCTGTGTAATCAACATGTTCTTTCTCTCTTCAAAGCAACAAACCTAATCAGTTTATTTTTTTAAAGAGTGAAAAGTTAGTTCCTCTTTTTAGCAGCAGAAAAGAAAGGGGGAGAAAGGGCGGCTTTGACATTTCTTTCCAGACATCCAAAGAAAGATTGCGGTTGTCTGGCACAAGCATCACAAGGGTTCTGATTTTGCAGCTTGGCAGCATTCCTCCGACAGCCCCTGCCTGTAACTGCCCGTTCCCTGTTCCCTCTCCCTTGCGCCTACTCACACTTCGCTGAAGGCTGCTGCACATGAATGAGGGTGCAGAATTCCATGTGAGCAAACGGGGCCACGTCTGGGCAGCCCTCTCTCAAGGTTCCTAGTGAAGGGGAGAGAAGGGACTGTAAGTGACGGTGAAATGTGGTGTCTAGGAATTCTTTTTTTTGTTTGTTTTGAGGGCAAGACCTGGGCATAGACAGGGTCCAGTTGAAAATGAAAGGTTCCCTCCAGATTGCTTGCTGGGTGAAAGTGGGGGATTATAACTTTATATAGACTGATTAAGCTGTTAACACCTGAGCACCCTGACAAATCTTATCTTCACTAATAGTGGCAGAAACAATTAAATTCAGTGTCATATAGTAGACTCGAGTATGAAGTCTGCAGCCTCACCTAGAGAGATTTTTGGCAAATACATCAAACTTGAGTAGAATCCAGCCTTAGCTCTGACTTCCAGTGTGTGGGCAATGGAGAGGACAGAGAAACTGGTTAAACAGTAGCTCAGGGAGGCACTGGAGTGTGGCGCAGGCTCTCTAATAAGTCAGCATCAGAGAGAAAAAGAAAGCAGGAGGTGGATACTTGTAGATGGAGGGATTTACGAGACATGACCAAATGCATCAGGTGGTTCTTATTTGAATCCTCATTTGAACAAATCCATTGTAAAAAGAAACAGGTGGAAGAGTTGGGGTAAACTAAAAAATCGATGGGGTGTTAGATATTAAATAATGGCTAGGATAATGGTATTGTGGTTTAGCAAAAAAAAGTCCTGGCATTCTCAGCGATGTATACTTAACTCTAGAGGGGTCAGAGTCTCGGTGTTGTTATTGACTTTAAAACGCAGGTCCTTGAGTGTTCTCCCCCGTCACACTGTGCGTGGCTGACTCCATTTCTGGCTGTATCTTCTCAGGAGACTTTGAGGGTCATGTGATTCCTGGCCAAGAAATAAAAACGAAATTGCCCCACACCCCAGTAGATTTGGATAAAAACTGGTAATAAAATCAGACACAATTCCGAGAGAAGGCACTGGGTCTGTAAGGAGTTGCACACAGAGGGCACACGTACTGTGCTGTGCCACCCTCATCTTACCATGCCAAGTGGAAACCGTCCCCGCTCTCTGGGCAGTGGACATGTCTTATTGGGAAATTGGTTTTTTCCTTCTTCTTTATGTGCTTTGCGCTGGTAGACTGGTTCAGTGATGAATATGAGCGATATTGTGTTGAGAAAAAAATACAAATACTTCAGCAAAAATAAAAAAGTTGAAATAAGTACAGCCAAAAAAGTTAACATTTTTTAAACCTGTTTGTTAGAAAATTTTCTTTCCTTTTCTTTTCTGAGACAGAGTCTCACTCTGTTGTCCAGGTTACAGTGCTGTGGCATCACACAGATCAAGCAACTTCAGACTCCTGGGTTCAAGTGGTCCTCCTGCCTCAGCCTCCCAAGTAGCTGGGACTGCAGGCGCCTGGCTAATTTTTTTTTTTTTTTTGAGACAGGAGTTTTACTTTGCCACCCTGGGTAGAGCGCTATGTCGTCATAGCTCACAGCAACCTCAAAGTTTTGGCCTCAAGTGATCCTCTTGCCTCAGCTTTCCAAGTAGCTGGGACTGCAGGTGCCCACTACAACACCTGGCTATTTTTTAGAGACATGATCTCTCTCTTGCTTAGGCTGGTCTCGAATGAGCTCAAGTGATCCACCCACCTTGGCCTCCCAGAGTGTTAGGATTACAGGCGTGAGCTACCACCCCAGCCAGAACATTTTCTTAGTAAAAAGACTAAAAGTAGAAACAATTAAGAATTTCAGTATACTAGAAGATAACTGAAAAGGTAAGAGTTTAAAGGAATTGGCCTTTAAGAGGTAAAGGTAAGAGTTTAAAGGAATTGGCCCAAAGAGCAGAGAGGTTGGCTCCATTAGTAGCAGAGAAGGAGAGTATGATTGTGAGTCACGTGTGTGTAGCTCCCGTGTCTCGCCGCCGTGGGAAATGGAAATTTCATCTTTGATGGCTTTGATGGCTTCTGCTTACCCTGCGATATAGAAGGCAGAGTCATCTGCTGCCAGGGGGTATGGGAAGGTCAGAAGACTGGAAAGAGAGTAACAGCACAGGCACTGTTGATACCAGGAGCGGAAACATGACCCAAGCTGCAGTGCTCCAGGCACCGCTGAACCCCGCTGTTGGTGATAGGAATTTATGGTAGAGCTGGCAGGCCCCATTGTTGATCCACTTTAGAAGGGTGGGGGGCAGGGCTTGGGTATCAGTGAAACTTTTTAATTCTTCTTTTTTTGGGGGGAGACAGAGTCTCACTTTGTCACCCTCAGTAGAGTGCTGTGGCATCACAGCTCATAGCAACCTCAAACTCTTGGCTCAAGCGATTCTCTTGCCTCAGCCTCCCGAGTAGCTGGGACTGTAAGTGCCCACCACAACGCCCAGCTATTTTTAGAGACAGGTCTCCAACCTGTGAGCTCAGGCAGCCCACCTGCCTCAGCCTCCCAGAGTGTGGGGATTATAGGCGTGAGCCACCACGACCGGCCTGTTGGTGAAATTCCTGATGAAGTGCTGGACCTGGGATCTAATCTGGATGAGAAAGGACGTGCTGCCACCTCCCCGTTTCCTACATTGGCCTCCTCATCTTTTTTCCTGTGACCCTCACCCGTGTCAAGGACTGCAGAGGGCCTGGGATTTTTACCTACTTTCAAGCTAATCAGTTAACCTGTTACTCTTTCGTGGCTGCTGGTGGAAGACATGAGACTCCTTGGTAAAGATTTTACTACAGCACAGCAGGTAGCAGGGCCTGGTGCTGGTTTGGCTTCCATACTCCTAGTTCCCAGGAGGTGACACAGCGTCCCTTGAGTCATAGCCAGAGACAGTAAGCTTGGGGACTTACCATGTTTATTATAAGCAGAAGCGAGCCCGCGCTCTGTCTCGTGGGAGATATTGTCTTATCCCTCAAGGTTGTTCCTTTTAAATTCGGCCCTGAGAGATGGCCCGGTGAGGCCCCTAGGGCCTTGTGTTCTTGGCATTCCCGGCAGATGTGTAGAGGAGCGCTTGGTACCGGGCAGATTGCTTCTCCCGGGAGTCCCTCACCCACGGAGCAGTGGTGGGAAAGGGGATCGCTTTGTCTTTGCCATTTCTATGCATAGTAGCTGCATCCACTTGGGCACTCAGCCTGGAAAGTCTCACTCCGTTGGCACAGGCCATGGTCTGTCCCAACTAACTCCTGCTGTAGCTAGCACCTGCTTTAGAGAGTCACCTGTTTGTGCTATGGCTTTGGGGTAGGGCAGCAGTAAGGGTGGGTACCAGGTAGTTCTGAATGCACTTAAGAATTTTTAGACCTGGCTCGGCACCTGTGGCTCAATCGGCTAAGGCGCCAGCCACGTACACCTAAGGTGGCGGGTTCGAATCCCCAGCCCGGGCCCACCAAACAACAATGATGGCTGCAGCCAAAAAATGGCCAGGCGTTGTGGCGGGAGCCTGTGGTCCTAGCTACTTGGGAGGCTGAGGCAGGAGACTCGCTTGAGCCCAGGAGTTAGAAGTTGCTATGAGTTGTAATGCCATGACACTCTACCCAGGGGGATAGCTTGAGGCTCCGTCTCAAAAAAAAAAAAAAAAAAAAGAATTCTTAGACCCTTTAGGGCCCTGTCCAGTATGTCAGCAAAGTAGTAGGGCCCTAAACTATACTGCTTCCTCAGGGTATTTTGGAATCCAGAAATAAAGAGGTGTCAAAATCAATCAGAGTACCTAGAACCTTTGGGCCACAGATGTCAAGGGCACTAGGGTTGTGATGGTAAGAGTTGCAGACCAGTGGGTGAGGGGTCAGGGACATGTGAAAACAAACCGTCCCTGACCCCCCTCCCCCAATTGGTATGTGACTGAAGAACTTGTGTGTTAGTTACTGTCAGCTTGTTTTGGTTTTTATTTTTTTGCCTGTGGCTGTGTTTGAACCCACCACCTCTGGCATATGGGGCCAGCGCCCTACCCTTTTGAGCCACATGCCGCCCACATGTTTTAGTTTTTTTGTGTGTGTGATTTTATAACTTCATTTGATATGTCACGTAATCACCAGTTAGTTCTCATCCATGTTGACTGTAGATTTTTGAAAGTGGTAACAGGTACGTAGATAACCAAAGCATAGAGCTTGTTAGGTGAATCTTCGTTACATTTTCTGGACAACCATACACAGATATGGTATAGGACGGTCCTTATACTTTTGGCCCAGATGGCTTTGTTGAGCCTGCTATCAATTGGGCACCTCTGGAGACCCCATCTCCTTCATGGCAGATTTCCGGATCTCTCTGAGTGCCCGAGGGGCATGCTTCCTGAAGCCCATTCCTTGGATGCCTTGTGAATGTTGATGGTGTATTCTCTGGTCACCACCTCATTGATGGCAGAATGGCCCTTCTTCTCACCACCCTTCTGGGAGCCATTCTGCCAGGCCCAAGATGGAAAGGAAGCAGTTATCATCAGTTTGGAAGAATGATATTCCAGTTGGGTGCAGTGGCTCATGCCTGGAATCCTGGCATAGTAGGAGGCCAAGGCGTGAGGACCTCCTGAGCTCTGGAGTTGGAGACCAGAATGATCCTGCAGACTGGGTGTTTATAATGTCACAAGATGAATTTAAAGTTAATTCTGAAACGTGAACAAAAGGATATACCCATTACGTTTCTCTTTTGTGGGAATTTGGAGTTGGGACAATCATTTTGGGCTACAATCTTGAGATAAAAAGATATAATGTTGGCTCTTGTTCTCGAGAGGCAGAAAAAGGTCATTTTGTAGAAGGGAAAAACAAACCACATATGAAGAGAAAAAGAAGACAGAAACACTGCTGCCAGTTTCTAGCCCCTAGTGTCTTCCTGCAGTAGTAATATTCCTGGGTTTGGGTTCTGGGAATCATACTTAATCCTCAGATTGAATTTTCCTTTATTTCTTTTGTTTTTAGACAGAGTCTTACTTTGTCTAGTAAGAGTGCTGTGGCATCATAGCTCACAGCAACCTTAAACTATTGGGCTCAAGTGATCCTCTTGCCTCAGCCTTCCAAGTAGTCCTGCCACAACACCCAGCTAGTTTTAGAGACCGAGTCTCGCACTTATGCAGGTTGGTCTCAAACTCATGAGCTCAAGCAGTCCACCTGTCGCAGCTGGGATTCCAGGCTGGAGCTACCCTGCCTGGCCTTTCCTTTATTTCTTAAGCTATTTCAGGTTAGTTCACTTACTAGAGACCAATAAAGCAAGCAAAGACCTTCCCCCTTGGAGCTTACATTTCACTGGGAATGGCTTTGAGCCTCATAGTGAACAAGAAGACAGGGTACAGGCCTAGACAGGAGAGTGGCTGGGCTATGTGGCTGTCAGCAAAGGTCCCATTTACTGAGATGGGGAAGATGTGGGGGTGTGGTGGGGTTCAGTTTGAGGTGTCTGTTCAGACAAGAGACGCCCTCTGAACGAATGCAAAGTATTTCTTAGTACACCCCATTCTCGTACTGGTCTCCTGTAATGCTGTCTTGAATACTACAGCTCGGGATTTCTCTTCCATCCTGTGATCACATTCTTGCATAAAACACTTCAGTACATAATCCAGACCTATATTTACTAAGTAGCTTTAAATTCTAGTCATAATTGACTGTCTCACTTGAGTTTCAGAAAAACCAAAAAGAAGTTAATGTGTCAGTATTTTAAAAGTAGATTAAGATGTGAATGGAGGACTGAATCTTTCTTTTTCTTTTAAATTAAAAATGTTTCTCTCTGTTTTTTTAACAGCTGCTTTCACTTGTTAATTCCTGAGGGAAACAGATTCAGAAGATGAGTGAACTGGAACAGTTGAGGCAGGAAGCAGAGCAACTGCGGAATCAGATCCAGGTAAAAATTAATATTTTAAAATTTTAACACTTTTACTGAATATCAGCAATGTATAACATTTGCTTGCTTATGGGTCTACATATATTAAATAATTAACCAGGCTAGAAATGGTCCTTTTCCCCCTTACCCGTAGACTAAGAGCTAAAGTCTCTATGTTTTCATCCGGCCTCTAAAGAACTCGCCACAATCTTTCCTAGCAGGTACAGATGCAGGGGAATGGCCTCTGTGACCCTGGGCAGTTAAGAGTGTATCGTAATCTCAGTGGAAAGACAAATGTAATTCTCCTCTTTTCTAAAAAAAAGTTATTAGGGTACATAGTAGTTGTTTATCTTTATAGGATACATGCATACAATGGGAATTAATCATATTGGGGTAACTGGAGTAGCCATCACCTCAAACATTTATTTCTTTCTATTAAGAACAGTCCAATTGCAGTCTTTTAGTTGTTTTAAAGTATACTCTAACTTGCTGCTGGTTAGACACATAAGTCACTTTGTTGTGCTATCAAATATTTCTCATTCTAAGTATATTTTTTGTACCATTAACCATCCCCCATAATTCTCTTCTTATTCACATGCCTAGAATCATAGGTTTTTGGTGCAATACAATGAGGTCAGTAGCAGGAAATCGTGATACACTAAGAAAATATTAATTTCTACAGCAGATTGCAGAACAACATTAAAAATTATTAGTGGCAAAATCAAGACATATCTAACATCTTTTACTTTTGGAGGTCAACTCAAAACAGTAAGGAGGATAAGAAACAAATAACAAGCTTTAGCTAAAAGGCACTTAGAACTGTAAGCCATGTTAGGATGGGGAAGATTAGCCAAATGCAGTGAAGCAGCTGAGTGCTGGAGGCTCTGAGAGGAGGCACCTCCAGCGACAAATCTCACTCCTAGTAGGGAGCATTCTCCACTTGCAGCAACAATCCCTTCTTTGGAACAATGGAAAGCAGATGCTTCCCTGGACGTCCTTAGCACTGAGAGGCATCAAGGAAGGCAGAGCTAGAGTGAAAGGATGCAGGCCTGCCCTCTTGTAGGAGGCCTGCTGGTGAGCAGGGTGGGGGAAAGAAACCCAAAACTTTCCCAGGGCAGAGTAAAGGCTAAGACAACTTACAATTGCAAGCAGGGAGACTCTTGGATAATGCAGGTATAGCCTTTCCCAGTATGAAACTTATGTAATAATATTTCAGAAGAATTTTTCTAATTTAAAAAATGAATAAAATTATGCCTGTGGCTCAAAGGAGTAGAGCGCCAGCCCCATATACCAGAAGGTGGCGGGTTCAAACCCAGCTCCGGCTAAAAACTGCAAAAAAAATAAATAAAAAAGAATAAAATCTATGCAGATATTACAAGAAAGGATCAGGAAAAAGAAGAGACGATTGAGAATATACACCAGAAAAGTGTTGGTCCTCAGTGAAGTCATCACCAGATTTATTGCTGGGAAATCAAGGAATTCAGTGATTTAGGCGGGAGTAAGAATTCTGAGTTGGGGCCTTAGGTGTCTGAACAAAGCTTTAAAAACAAAGGAGAGATTTATCTTGCCTGGATGATCAGGGAGGCTTCAGGCTAAGCTCTCAATTAGATGTCACTGCCACCAGCAGAATGAGTTATCCACCATCTCTACTTTTTCTCACTTACTCCACATGCTCAACAGCACGTTGGCTAAACTTGTGGTCAGACGCCGTCTCATTTATCCTCAGAGCACCCCTGTGATGTCAATGGTGCAGTCGAGGAATCCAAGGATCAGCAAGATTCAGTAACTTGCCAAGGTCACAGTAGATCCGAGATTCAGACAGGGTATATTTCAGTTTCACAGCCTGTGCTCTGGTCACCAGCGCTGGACCGCTGCCCGTCCTTGCCCCCTAGCATTCCTCCCCACACCTGTGCTGGGCAGTCCTGATCTGGTCTCCATTCCCTGAATGCGTGTTACTCTGTCCCACCTCACTGCCTTTGATCAGATGGATTCCTTTCCCTGGAATTACATCGCCTCTGGTGCAGAATCTACCCCCTGAGTCCTAATTCTCTGAGAGTCCCCCACTTGGATTTATTGTTTCTTTTATTGGAAGGCAGCACAACCTGGTGGGACATGTGTGGACTCTGCCTTTTCATTACTTTGTGGCCATGGGCAGGTTTCTTCACTTTTTTGATGATCAGCATCTTTGCTGTGAAGCAAGAGTATGGATGTGTACTTTATATCTGCACAGAGGATTAAATGAAATAACATAGGAGCATAAAGGGCTTGGTCTAAGGTCCCAGGGGGCAGTTCAGCACAGTAGACTCTGTTACAGGGCCAGATATGGTTTGTATGTATTGTAGTTCCTTGTGCACATTTCCCCCAAATACTTGTACTTGGATGGAAAATTTTGTGTCTCCCAGCATCCCAAGCACAATGCCATGGGCACAGGGGCTTACTGAGTCATCTCCACCTGTGATTTCAAGTGACCACACCTATGTAAAATACTATGCACTTTTCATTTTAATCATGTCACATTGTTTCAACCCCCCCCACCTTCTTTCCTTCCTTTTCTCTTCCATTTCAGAAACACAATCTAACTATATTTTAATCTCACTACAGTGTAAATATTAATCTATGGCATAGTAGAAATTGTATGTTATTTGGTTTAACGGATGATTTGTTTTAAATTCAAAATAGAGAACGAGTCCCCTGGTGGTCTGGTAGTTAGGAAAAAGAAAAAACATGGAGAAAGAATTTTAAATTCAAGTAGAGAAAACAGATTTTGTTTTATAATCATTACATCTTTGATTTGTAATCATTACATCATTGATTTGGAATAAGAGATACATCATTTTTCTTTTGGACAAAGATGTTAATATCAGATCTGATATTTCTTGTGTTTGTGGTGGACAGTATGGAATTCTGCCTTTAATTGGGAATACTTGTATTATATTCAGTTTTGTAATGGATAATAATGTTCATAAGAGTAAGTTCTTTTCAATGTAACAGAATCTTCAAAGAACAGAATCTTTGCATAATGTAAATTTGCAAGTAACCTCTGCTAAGACACATGTGGAATTCTTGTATTCCAACATGATCTTTTAATTTTTGCTACCAATTTTCACTGTAGTTCAGTAATTTTCATATATATATATATATATATATTTTTTTTTTTTTTTTTTGGCCGGGGCTGGGTTTGAACCCACCACCTCCGGCATATGGGGCTAGTGCCCCACTCCTTTGAGCCACAGGCGCTGCCCTTCATTTATAATTTTTAAAAATATATCAGTAACATAAGTTTTATTTATTTATTTTTTTAAGAATGCTTTTATTTATTTTTTGGCCAGGGCTGGGTTTGAACCCTCCACCCTCAGCATATGGGGCCGGTGCCCTACTCCCTGAGCCATAGGCGCCGCCCAACATAAGTTTTATGAGGGCAGAGTTTTTTTTTTATTTGTCTACTAATGTATCCATGCCTAGAACAGAACCTGACACACAGTGTTCAGCCGATTTTTCTATCAAATGACTAAATCAAGAAGGATGGTCTAAACAATGATAGTTCATTTTCATAAAGCTTGAAATTAGAGAACCCTTTTTAGAATTTAATCTCCAACTTCACCATTTCTGGAACATGGCTCAGGCCATCACTGTCATTTCTGGAAATTCTTTTCATTGTAGTAAAGTGGGCTAAACAATTCCTTGCCAAATGAGGTCTCTAAACCCACAATTTGGCTAAGAATGAGAGAATCAAATCATATGTTTGTGAAACTTCTTGTGAACACCCTTACATAAAAATATTCTGTTTATAAATAGGTTGAAAGGACAGCCAGAAAGATCATGTCTTCAATCCAGTTTGTGCTGTGAGCTGAGCCAGGCATTTTTCTCTTGGCCAACTGGAACAAGTTGTTCACTTGGACGTTTATTCAACAAATATTATGTGACTTCTCTTTGCCCAGGAATATACAGTACTGTACTAAGCATTGTAGAGAAAAACAGAGTTGAAGAGGATACTACCTTCACCTCTGAGGAAAAAAAGTTTTAAGCCCAACAGGAAGGATGAATTGTACTTCTCATTTTTCCATTATATTTGAATTCTCTAGTTTTTTAGTAACTAATAACTTTGGTTTAAAATGTTTTGTTGCTTATTAAATGTTCTTTGTTGTCTTTCTTATATTAATTTCTGCTTTATTTTCTTTTGATAACTCTTCAACTTGCATAAAAATTTCAAGTTTCTTTGAAAGGCTACTTTACATATAGGGAACCTCTTATTAATAGAAAAAAAAAAGATGTCACCCAATATAAATTATTGCCAATTTACAAAAAAAATTTTTTTTCTGAGACATGTTTTTTACATATTGGATCTAAAATATTGTCTTTTCATAGCATCTGTATACAGTGTATTTGCATTTTCGAGAAGTGTTTTGTATTTTTTTAGTATTTCTGAAATAACTTGGAGTATACTATAAATATCTTTCTTATTATAAATGTTGTAGGTAAGTATCACCTCAACTTTTAGATGCAAGAACAAATAGAAGGGAACTCAGAACCTTTGCTTCCTGCTCATGCTCAGTAAACAAATGCAACTCTGAATAGAATGGACTTAAAACTAAATCAGCCTAGGATGCAATTTTTTTTGAGAGAGAGCCTCAAGCTGTCCCCCTGGGTAGAGTGCTGTGGCATCACAGCTCACAGCAACCTCCAACTCCTGGGCTCAAACGAGTCTCCTGCCTCTGCCTCCCAAGTGCTGGGACTACAGGCGCCCGCCACAATGCCCAGCTGTTTTTGGTTGCAGCTGTCATTGTTGTTTGGCGGTTCCAGGCTGGATTCAAACCTGCCACCTTAGGTGTATGTGGCTGGCTCCTTAGTCACTTGAGCCACAGGTGCCGAGTCGGATGCAATTTTTTTAAATCATAAACCAAAAGTGTAGTTGGACAAGGGAATAGAATTGAGAGTCCATAAATAAATCCATATATCTATGGTCAGTTGACTTTCAACAAGGGTAACAAGGTTATCCAATAGGGAAAAATTGTCTTTTCAACAAATGGTATTGAGACAACTTTTCCACATGCAAAAGAATGAATCTGGACTCCCTCCCTCATACCATATACAAAAATTAACTCAAAGTAGGACATAGATGTGCTGTTTAAAAGTGTAACATTTTTGGAAGTCAACATAGATGTTAATCTTCCTGACATATTGATGTCAATCTTCATGACATTGGATTAGGCAATAGTTAACTATGATGCTGAGAGGAGAGGCACCAAAAGATAAGTCTGACTTTATCAAAACTAAAAACGTGTGTGTCGAAGGGCACCATCAGGAAAATAAAAAGACAGCCAATAGAAATGGAGGGAAAAATTGCAAATCATATAAGGGTCTTAGTATCTAATATATATAAGAAACTCCTACATCTGAGCAATAAAAAGACAACCCTATTTAAATACTAGCGAAGCCTTTGAACAGACATTCCACCAAAGATGCGTGTATATAGCCAGTAAGCAGATGGAAAGATGCTCAACATCCTTAATCACTGGCGAGACACAAGTCAAAACCATCATGAGATACTGCCTCACACCAAGATATTTGTAAGAATAATAAAAACAGTGGGCAAAGAACAGGTGTCAGTGGGGATGCAAAGAAACTGCAGGCCTCGTGCATGGCTGGTGGGAATCTGAAGATGGTGCAGCTGGTGTGAACAACAATTTCGTAGCTCCTCAAAAAGTTAAACAGAGCTGGGTGTGGTGGTTCATGCCTGTAATCTTAACACTCTGGGAGGCTAAGGTGGGTAGACGGTCTGAACTCAGGAATTTGAGAACAGCCTGAGCAAGAGAGAGACCCATCTCCACTAAAAATATCTGTGTATTATGGTGGGCACCTATAGTCCCAGCTATTCAAGAGGCTGAGGCAGGAGAATTGCTTGAGCTCAAGAGTTTGAGGTTGCCGTGAGCTGTGATGCCACAGCACTCTACCAAGAGCAACATAGTGAGACTTGGTCTCAAAAAAAAGTTTAAACAGAGTTACCATCTCACTTATCAATTCCACACCTACGTATATGTGCCCAAGAAATTGAAACCACCAAAAACTTACGCGCAGATGTTCACAGTATCCATCATTATTTCTAATAGCTGTCATGTGGAAGCAACCTAAATGTCCATCATTTTTTATTAATGGATAAAGAGAATGTGGTGGATAGCCACACAGTGAAATGTTCAGCCATGAAAAGGAATGAAGTAACGACGGGTGCTATAGCACAGGCGAATGCTGGAGTGGAAGGAGCCAGATGCACAAAAGGCCACATATTGTAGGATTCCGTTTATGTGAAATGACCAGGGTAGGCGAATCCATAGAGAATGAGAGTAAATTAGTGATTGCTGATGGCTGGGGGAGGAAAAGGAATTGGGAATGTGGGGTTTCTTTTTGGAGTGGTGGAAATATTCTTGAATTAGTGGTGATGGTAACACAACATTGTGAATATACTAAAACCCACTGTATTGTGTACCTTAAAGATGGTTAAAATGGCCAGGCATGGTGGCTCAAACCTGTAATCCTAGCACTCTGGTAGGCCAAGGCGGGTAGATTGCCTGAGCTCAGGAGTTCGAGACCAGCCTGACCAAGACCGATACCCTGTCTTTAAAAATAGCTGTGTGTTGGCTTGGTGCCTGTAGCACACTGGTTAAGGTACCAGCCACATGCACCACGGGTGGCGGGTTCAAACCTAGCCTAGGCCAGCTGAACAACAATGACAACTGCAACAAAAAATAGCCAAGCATTGTGGTGGGCACCTGTAATCCCAGCTACGTGGGAGGCTGAAGCAAGAGAATCACGTAAGCCCAGGAGGTTGAGGTTGCTGTGATCTTTGTCACCACCACCCTCTGCTGAGGGTGACACAATAAGACTCAAAAAAAAAAAAAAAAAGCTAGGTATTATGGCAGGTACCTGTAGTCCCAGCTACTCAGGAGACTGGGGCAAGAGGATCACTTGAGCCCAAGAGTTTGAGGTTACTGTGAGCTGTGACAGCATGGCACTTAACAAAGTGAGATTCTGTCTCCAAAAAAAAAAAAAAACAAAAATTCTTTATTGTGACCTATAGTTCTGTTTCTTTTTTAAAAATTAGTCCTATCTAGAGGCTCATCTAAACGTGTTATGCTCATCTTTCTTTACTTACAGGATGCGAGGAAAGCGTGTAATGATGCAACGCTTGGTCAGGTAAAGATTTTCTTTTTCTTTATTTCATTTTAGTAACTCAGATGAAATAACACTGATACAAATGGTATTCAGATCCCTTCTGTTAGTACTTAATTGAAAAAAATCAAATGAATATCTTCCATTAAAAACACTTTGGAACTTGCCAAATGCTGTGCAGGACAAGTGGTTTTTAAAACATAGTGTTAAGGTGGTGCCTGTGGCTCAAGGAGTAGGGCACTGACCCCATATACCAGAGGTGGTGGGTTCAAACCTGGCCCTGGCCAAAAACTGCAACCCCCAAAAAAATAATAATAATAAAATAAAACATAGTGTTAAAATAGATGTCTTTGGGAAAAGTCGTGGCATGTTACAGGTTTTCAGTAGTTTCTGATTGTGTCTGGTATACCGTGATTAAGCACTCTTTTTCTTATAAAAGCCTTTAGAAAGGTTTCATGTTTACTTAATATTAATCATTTTTATTAGGGCTATATTTTATGTACTCTACAAATGTAAAACTGGCTGTCTTATAGATAGTTAAAATTATGTTTCACTGTTTGATCACATTGATACTCGATTTTTATTTGTGGCTATTTTTTTACTCAGTTTTAGAGGTTTTTAGTTAATAGTCCTCAGAAGGTATTCTTACCTGTAATAGCTCTTAGGATTATTTTAAATCAATCGTAACTTTTTATGAACATACTGATCCTGTAACAACTCTGTGGAATTAAATTACCTTCAATTACTGTAAACGTACTTAATGTTTGTTTTTTTCTTGCCTTCTAACTGTTTCTGGTTTATCTCCTGAACTGTGTCTAAGGTAAAAAAATAACATTTTTGTCACTTTCTAAAGATCACATCAAATATGGACTCTGTGGGCCGAATACAGATGCGGACGAGACGCACCCTGAGGGGCCACCTCGCCAAAATCTATGCCATGCACTGGGGGTACGATTCCAGGTCCGTGCCTGTCCTCCCCAGCTTGTCAGCAGATTCACTGTCATTACGAATTGTTATTTGAGTTTTCTGTTTTAAAACAAATTATGAAGTGTTTGCACAAACTGTATCTGTATCTAATATAAATCCATTGCTTTCACTATGAATATTCATTGGCACTTTAAAGGTTTAATTAATATGGAAAATAAATTGACCTCTCAAAAATATCCTTTTGATTTTTTTTATCCTCTTTAGAAAAAAGAGGATTTTTCTTCCTTGCAGTGGGATAATATATTTTGTGAACTCACCAAAAGCAGTTTTACTGAACATTGACCTTGAAATCTTAATAAGGAGATATTTATGAACACCTTCTGTGTATAAGTTATTGGATATTGCTGTAATTACTTATTACATAAATTCACAAACGAAACTATGTGAAAGAAGGATGTTCCCATTGATCCATCTTTTGTTCTCCCAACTCCAGCATGGAAATGCACGTGCTTGAGTTTTAAAGGGCATGTCTACACGTGTGTGTGTTCCCGTGCACACATGGCTGCCACCTGCAGTTAGAGGGTTTGGTCAGAAGTCACTGTGTCATCGGTTATAGTGCAGCCTGGGCTTCTAGAGTGTCTGGCAGTAGCAGGTTTAGTTTATTTAACTAAACAGTGATTAGTTTATTTAACTTGGTTAAGAAATTAATATTTATTTATTTATTTATTTATTTTTTGAGATAGAACCTCAAGCTGTCCCCCTGGTAGAGTGCCATGGCTTCACTGCTCACAGCAACTTCCAACTCCTGGGCTCAAGCGAGTCTCCTGCCTCCGCCTCCCAAGTAGCTGGGACCACAGGTGCCCGCCACAATGCCCGGCTATTTTTTGGTTGCCGCCATTATTGTTGTTTGGCGGGCCCGGGCTAGATTCGAACCCGACACCTTAGGTGTATGTGGCTGGCACCTTAGCCGCTTGAGCCACAGGCACTGAGCCAAGAAATTAATTTTTAATAGAAGTGCATGTTTAGGCTCGGCGCCTGTGGCTCAATTGGCTAAGGCGCCAGCCACATACACCTAAGGTGGCGGGTTCAAATCCCCAGCCCGGGCTCGCCAAACAACAATGATGGCTGCAACCAAAAAATGGCCGGGCGTTGTGGCAGGCGCCTGTGATCCCAGCTACTTGGGAGGCGGAGGCAGGAGACTCGCTTGAGCCCAGGAGTTGGAGGTTGCTGTGAGCTGTGATGCCATGGCACTCTACCCAGGGGGATAGCTTGAGGCTCCGTCTCAAAAAAAAAAACAACCCAGAAGTGCATGTTTATTCTCTCCTTCCACGAGATATTAAAATGGTAAAATGAGGCTGGGTGAAATGGCTCACACTTATAATCCCGGCACTTTGGGAGGCCAACCAAGGTGGGTGGATTGCTTGAGCTCACAAGTTCTAGACCAAAGCAAGAGCAAGCATAGC
>CAUYQV010056151.1:0-10056 GCA_963574575.1 Galagoides demidoff | reverse complement strand
CTAGCAATTATGAATTGGGCTGCAATAAACATTCTGATACAAATATCTTTGTTATAATGTGATTTTTGGTCTTCTGGATATATACCTAATAAAGGAATTGCAGGATCAAATGGCAGGTCTATTTTTAGTTCTCTAAGTGTTTTCCAGATGTCTTTCCAAAGGAATGAATTGATTTGCATTCCCACCAGCAGTGTAGGAGAGTTCCCTTTTCTCCACATCCACGACAACATCTCTGGTTTTGGGATTTTGTGATAAGGGCTAACCTTACTGTAGTTATGTGATATCTCAAAGTAGTTTTGATTTGCATTTCCCTGATATTAAGGATGGTGAGCATTTTTTCATACATCTGTAGTCCATGCACCTATCTTCTTTAGAGAAATTTCTTTTAAAGTCCCTTGCAGGTGCAATTCTGACTGGTGAATTTCATGGAAGTTTCCAAGGCCTGACAGTTCAATGGACAGTTGGCTGTAACTGAGGAAGACCCATGCCCTAAGATTCAACATTGAGTTCTGGCAAAACAACCCCCTGCCACTATATAAACCACTGAGCAGAGAGCCTGAAGACAGACCTCGAAGAGAGAGCCAGTGAGCTTGTTCCCCTCCTGGGTTCTCTCTGCCGGGAGGTTTGGTTTTTTGTAGTTGTTGTAATTTTTGTTTCTGTGAATATATCCTGACTTACCACTGATACTGTGGTCTGTTGATTCATTCCTTGAATCACCAAAACCAAGAACTTGAAACTCCACTATCAATGAGACACTAAGAGGGCACAAAGGGCTCAGCTCATTGGTGTCTCTCATCCTGGGAACACTGTCATTTGTTGTTTGATATTCAGTGTCTCAAAAACCATTGTTTCATTTTGTGTGTGTGTGTGTGTTTTTTAGTAGGAGTTTCAATCTTCTATCTTCCTTCATATTGAGATATTTATTTTAGAGCAGGTCTGCTAGTGACACATAGTTTTAATTCTCCTTCTTTTTTTTTTTTAAATTCTCCTTCATTTAAGAATTTGTTTATTTGATGAGTTCAGAATTTTTGATTAACAGGGTTTTTTTATTTTTTCATTTGTTTTCAGTGCTTTAAAGACATTGTTGCTCTGTTTTCTGGCCTCTGCAACTTCAGATGAAAAGTTCACAGTCATTCAACTCATAGTGAAATATCACAAGAGTGGAAATACGTATCCAACAGCACCTCTTTCATACACTCTCAAGAGATAAGAGCAACATAAGGATAGAGCAACCACAGTGTAAATTTTGAAATCCACCTGGCACATGACACCACTTGTATTAATTAAAACCCAGTCCTGTTCTGATTATGTGTGTTCCCAATGGTTTATGTTTAAGCTGCCTCTTGGTCACATATGTTTCTAAGACCTGAGGAGATTTTAAGATTTGAATTAACTATTTTATTTTTTTATTTTTTAGTGTAGGTTGGAAGTGACTTTCATCAAGGTCATTATCTCAAAAACACTGTGGGATTCCTCTAATTCTGAGTGAGTTTAATTTGATTAAATAAAACTACACACCCACATGACTTCAAGTCTTTTCCCACTAAGAATCAAAGTGAATAAAAAAAAAATGGCCACAAGATTCTTCGAAGACCTTTTAGCTAGAAGATCAGTTCAGGGTTAAACACACACTACCTTCTTAGAAGACTTCTTGTTTAATGAGTCTCTAACTTTCTTCCTGAACATACTCACAGCCACATCTAGATATAAATTTGACCCTGGTATCATATTTTACCAGCAGGGCTCTAGCTAACATCTTTTTTCTTGAGGCCATTAAGAATTATAGACAACATATTTATAAGTGTCAAAATCTGTCTGAGTTTCAAAGACTAAAAAAGTAAAAGAATTCATGGAGTGCTAAGTAAAAAAGGTAACAAAAGGCATTGAAAATGCACTATAAACACATTTAGAAACATCACAAGAGATGGATTTGTAGAAGCTTCCAAGGTACAAAATTGTATAATGTACCAGAGAGAATTATCAAGAGAAATATTAGACTTAAAAAGAAAATGGTCTACTTGGGAGTCAGAGGTAAGAGAATCTAACCCAGGAGTTGGAGGTTTGGCTGTGATCTGTGATGCCATAGCCCTCCACTGAGGGCCATAAAGTGAGACTCTCTCTCAAAAAAAGAAAAAAGAATAGAAAAAAAATGGAGTATGGTCTTCAAAATACTAAGGTATAAATTAAAATGATAGGAAAATAAACAAGTAATCAATTATACAAAGTCTCAAAAACTTAGCACATAACAAACTCAGCACCTTTGTTTTTGTGGCTAAAACAAAATAAAACAAACAAAATGAACATCTTCGTAAAAATTGAGACAGAAGAAATCAGATGATATCCATATGGGTGATAGCAGCCAGAAAAATGTAAAAGCATATAAGATCCTTTTTTGTTTTTGGTTAAGGAATAGATTATCTGGGAAGAATAAATGTTAGCTTCAATCTCAGTAAGTGTGGTGGGCAGAATATTGCCATAAGCCACTTAAAATGTCGACATTTAAATCTCTGGAACATCTGAATGTGCTGCCTTTTACAAAAAAAAGTAGTTTGAGATGGGAACATTATCCTGAATTATCCCACTGGGTTCATGTAATCAAAGTATCCATAAAAAAAGAGGGAGGAGAAGGTATTTGAAGAGAATCCACTGCTCACCTTGAGGGTGATGAAAGTGGCCAGAGGCGACCTCCAGAGGCTCCCAAACCAGAAATCAAGAAATGCCTCTGGAAACACCTGGATTCTAGCCCAGTAAGATCTAGTTCCAGCTTCTGACCTCCCAGAAGTGCAAGTGTTAAAAGAATACATTAGCATAGTTTTAGCCATTACATTTGTGATAATTTGTTATATTATAGGAAACCAAAACCAAAAATTAAGCTATAGGCAACATAAAATCGAAGTATAGTAAATAATTTCTAAATAGCAGGAAATAAATATAAAAGAAACAGTAAAAAAATAAAAATGGAATAAAATTACAAAAGATGATAGAAGTAAGCGTTAATATTTGCATGCAGAATACACACACAAAACATAATCTCAAAAACTAATTGAAAACCGAGTTTCAGGAGAGCATGGATAAAGATAGCCAAACAGAAACCTCTAATGATTATCTTTCTGCATGAACAATTAACAAAGTAAAGAGACAATCCACAGAATGGGAGAAACCTTTTGGCAAGGGACTAATAACTAGAATATATAAAGAGCTTTAAATAACTTAATGGAAAGAAATCGAGTAATCCAACTAAAAACCAGTCAATGGATCTAAACCAGTGGCCATCTTAATGCCGTGGTCCTTAAAACAGTTCCTGTGGGTAGCAGCCCACAGGTTGAGAACCGCTGACCTAAACAGACATTTAGCAAAAGGAGACAGACAAATAATCAACAGGTATATGAAAAATACATCATTAGTCACCAGAGAAATGAAAATGAAAACTACAATGAGATATCATTTCACCTCATTAAACATGGCTTTTATCAGGGAACGGTGAATCCCGGAGAGGATGAGCAGAAAGGAAAATCTCTGTACACTGTTGGTGGAAATGTAAATTAGTGCAAGCACTATGCAGACTGGAACAGAACTTTTCAAGAAACCATAACTAGAATTATTATATGAACCAGCAATCCCACTCCTGAATAAGTATCCAAAGGAGTATATTGAAACGATGTCCCCCACACCCATGTTTACTGCAACACTATTCACAGTAACCAACATTTGGAATCAACCTAAGTGTCCAATGTGGATGAATGGATAGAGAAATTGTGGTACATATGCACAACAGGATATTGTACAGCCATAAGAAAAAGAATCCTTACCATTTGCAACAACATAGAACTGGAGAACATTAAATGAAATAAGCCAGGCACAGAACAACAAATCTTGCATTTTCTCACTCATATGTGGTAGCTAGATATGAAAAAACAATGAACCTAATGGAGACAGAGAGTAGAATGATGGTCACCAACGGCTGGGAAAGGTGCCAGGGGGAGAAATGTAAATTGGGGAAGGTTAATGGGCACAAAAATATACTTGGCTAAGTTGGATAGAAGGAACAATATTTGAAAACATAACAAAGTGACTATAATCAACAATAAGTTAGAGTACACTTTAAAATAACTAGATAGTGAGAAAAAAAAAAAAGAAAAGGTTTCAAAACTCTATGCCAGGCAAACTACAATCCAAATGAAAATTCAGTATAGCAAACATTGTTAGTGTCCCCTGCCAATTTCCATATGCAATTCACTTTCTAACCAAGATGGCTTTCTGTTAATAATGTCAAATGATAATATATAAGTTTACTGTCCTGAGAATGTTTTCCTTTTTTTTTGGTAGAAACAGAGTCTTACTTTATCACCCTCGGTAGAGTGCTGTGGCGTCACAGCTCACAGCAACCTCCATCTCGTGGGCTTAGGCGATTCTCTTGCCTCAGCCTCCCAAGTAGCTGGGACTTACAGGTGCCCGCTACAACGCCAGGCTATTTTTTTGTTGCACTTTGGCTGGGGCTGAGTTTGAACCAGCCACCCTCGCTATTTGGGGCTGGCACCCTACCGACTAAGCCACAGGCTCTGCCCTGTTTTCCTTTTATGGTGAAAGCATCAGTGAGTTTTTCTCACCTTTTTTTCTTGCTAAAATATGTGTGGCCTGGTGGGAAACTCAGTTTCTGTGTGTTTGATGTAAAATACTAGGTGGAATCCACTAGTGATCTCTCATCACTGAACTGCTGAATTAGTATAAAAAATGGCTACACAAAGATTTTCTGCATGCTAAGGACATAAAGTTTATTTTTTAAAGTAATTATTATAAGCTTTTTTGTTCCTTGGAGCTAAAGGCTGCCAGGTCAATAATTTTAATATCTCTACAAGTGTAATGTAGGATGAGTAACAGCATAGGAAATGAAGAGTATCATGGCTTTTTAAAAAGTGGAATAACATGCCAAGATTCTATAAAACTACTGTGGTTATTTTTCTAATTTTTTTGAAATACACACGTACACATATATGAATTCTCAGGAATTTAAGGATAATGCAATGTCAAAGTGACCTATGGATTTACCACATTCATAAATGACAGAAAATACGTTATTATTTTTTGCATGTAGATAAAGAATATTTTAGATAATTTAAAATACAAGTGCAATTTTAAAAATTCTTAAAACTACATGTTTTGTGATCAAACATTTCACCTAAGATCAGGAATACACATGGATACCTACTTTAACTGATAGGTAATGGCAGTAACCAGGAAATCAGCTAGTCATATGTCACATATTAATTTCAGCCTTAAAATTTGGACAAAGTTTCCTATTCACTCTGTCTTGGCTTTTGCTTTTAGAAATCCAATAAGTCAAATGCGTATTTCAACATCATGAATTAATCCTGTACAATGTAATAAAAACTTACCTACCCTTCAATCATCATGAAGATTCTGAAATTAGTATTTGTCTCGAAATTTGAGTTATAAATGGAAAATTGGAAATGAATTTCTTATTTTCTATTCCTTTGAAATTCCCCAAAATTACTTCCCAATATTTATTGTGAAATCTTCCCCCATCATGGGGCTGCAAATAGTTACTTTCTTCAATCCTGGTCCGTATATCTACCTCTCTATTTTTGTGCCAGTACCATGCTGTTTTGATCACTATTGATTTATCATTTGGCAACAAAGATATGTGTACCAGATTTTTCATTGCAGCTCAATTTATAATTGCCAAGTCATTGAAGAAGACCAGGTGCCCATCGACCCATGAATGGATTAATAAATTATGATATATGTATACCATGAAATACTATGCAGCATTAAAAAAATGGAGACTTTACCTCTTTGATGTTTACATGAATGGAGCTGGAAAATATTCTCTTAGTAAAGTATCTCAGGAATGGAAAAAAATATTCAATGTACTCAGTAGTACTATGAAACCAATTTATAATCACCCACACTTTCATATGAAAGATGAAGCACAACTATAGCCTAGGATGAAGGAGGGAAGGGGAGGGAGAGGGGAAAGCGGAGGTGGGTCGATAGAGGGAGGGTTAATAGGGGGACCACACCTATGGAGCATATTGCAAGTACAAGTTGGATCTATCAGGTGTAAAACACAAATGTCTTAGCACTGTGATTGTGTAAATGAGGTGAAGGCTATGTTAATTAGTAGGATATAAGCACTCCAATTTGTACAAATAATCAACACATTGAATCCCACAATGGCATAAATGTATTCATGATCTATGTACAAATGACTTAATAAAACAAAAAAAGAACCCAGATAAGCTATGTATTACCTATAAATCTGAAGCTGTAAGCAATTTTTAAAGGTACTAATTTTTGAGATGATTCTCTGTAACCATGGAAAACTGAGGCATTTCTCTTCTCTCTCTCTCTCAGCATACAATAATGCAAGAAGTCATCCTGTGTCTTATTCAAGTTCTGAGATATGGATTAGCTCCCACTCATTATTTTATGAGTAAAAGTTTAACATGAAATCCTTCTGGGTGAAATCATATCTTGCATTGCATTTTATGTTATGTAATTTAAAATATTGTTATGGCTGAAGTGAACCTATGAAAGAGAGTCATGATAGTGATTGGGTACCATTGCTTCAGAAGTCTCCTTTTTACATGTTTCTGAAAATTATCAACATTTCACAGTAATTTAAGAAACAGAAATTTTTAAAACTGTGTTTTATGAATGTCTCATTATCTCTAAGTTTCATGTTTATAAAAACTATATTTAATGTAGAATATATTGATAAGTTAATGTTAATATTACTGAAGAATGTGAGGAAAAAGAGCACACCTAAGATATAAATAAACTTACATCCTTTCACTAGCACTGTAATACTTATTTTAGGTGGAAGGCTACTATAAATATAGGCTCAGTAACATGATAATTTAATATCTGCTAAGAATATATGAAAAGGTTACCAATGAACTAATAAAGTACAAACACTATGACAATCTCCATTTTGCTTGTTTTATGTAACATTTTATATAGGCAAATTCAAGAAAGATTTATTATTTTGTAAAACTTTTAACAAAGATATGACAGTAAAGGAAATTTTATTTTGAAGGGTTCAGATTCATTTTCAACACATCATTAAATAAGCTGGCAAAAATATATGGTGACATCTGTACTGATGGTACAAAAGCAAAAATAAGAACATAGAAGAATTCATTCCAGGATGCAAATTAGGAATCATTGTATATTTCTTGGAAAAATCATATGTCATAAAAAGGCACAGAAATTTTCAAAACTGTGTTTTATAATCATTATAAAAAGTTATACAGATTTTAAAATATCTGAAACTATGGCCTTATAAAAAGAAGCTTCTTGATTAGTTTAAATGTATACTGTGATTTAAAGATTTTTTGCCAAATCTATTGGCTAACTTCATTGGTGTGCAGAATATAAGGACACAAATATTGTCTTTTTCAAATGATTAAGAGATTCAACTTGCCAAATATTTATTAACTATAATGTGAGAGAACAGATTGCAAGTCATATTTTTCTTAACTAAATCAATAAAATTAACACAAAATTACTTAATATCAATGCTAAACACATTGGTGTGGTTTTCTTTAAAAGGTGAATGATAGAATTAGACCTGAAAATTAAAGTCAGACAATGAAAAGTAATGGATTTATATATTTTTGAGGATATAGCATGGAGAAAAATCAAGATTTATATAGTATTTCTAGGTAGCAGCGTTACAGAATTATGTATATGCTTGTGCAGTAAAAATACATTCAGGAGTACACAGTCATACACACACACACACACACACACACATATATATATAATATACAAAATTTAGGGAACAGAAAAATAAAATAGGCAGCTGTATATTCTCACCAACTCACTCTTCTGACTCTCCTATTTAATGTTTACCTTTTCGTTACGTTTTTTTTGAACCACTGACACACGTTTGTATTCATGAAAAACAGTATTTTCATTCGTTTTTTGTTAAATATTATACAAATAGCTTTACATTTTGATATTTTTCTCCTAAACTTTACATTTACAGGATTCCTATTACTGATGAAAGTAGTTTTATTCTTTTCATTTTTGTTATATTTCATCATGTGTAAGTATTAGAAATCTTCATTTTCTTGTTAATGTATGCTCAGAACGTTTCCAGTTCTTATGTATAAATAATGTTGTTGTGAATAGCCTTCTGCTTGTCAATCTATATGAATATTTCCTTACATTCTGTCACTAAGATTGAAATTGCCAGGTTATACAGACATGTTCAATTTTATTGGACAAGTTTAATTTATTTCCCAAGGTGGTTGTAGCATTCCTAATTCCATTAACCATGCTTGAGGTTTTTATTTTTTCACATCTGTGCCTACATTTTGGCTGTGGCCTATCTAGTGGTTGTAAAATGACATCTCATTATAGTTTAATTTCCATTTTCATGATTACTAATGAAGTATAATGTATCTTCTTAGGAAATACATCACATTTCCTCTTCTGGGAAATGTTTATGTCTATTACCAGTTTTGTCAATTTTTTGGCATATCTTTTCTATACCTTTTTTAAATATATACATTTTCAGTAATCATAACAATTAAATAATTATCATTGAACAATAAAATACATATTCGCTTAATGGTATGATGCTTCCTTGAAGCTGAATTATTACAAATTGAGAAATGCTATACTTTCGAATAAAATAGTTTCTTCAAAATTATTTTTCTTTTAAACTTGTGTATGGATAAGTTTATTTGAATACTATGGTGAGGTTTGAAGGACAGCTTAGCCCCTAATATTTCTCTCCCATATATTTTTTGAGGAAGAGTATTTTAAGAAAAATGTTTTAATTGATTTTAAATGTTTTCATTGATTTTAAAATCAATGAAAATATATTGAAAAGTATAAAGTTAGAGTAAATTATGAGTTTTTGCTATTGTTAATTTACTCCTAACCACAATCATACAGAGTACTGTCTGTGGATAACTGTTCTTTAGAATCAAATGCACAATATTGCTTGATGTGTGCCAGCAGAAAGATCGCTATTAGGGCAAATCTACAAACTCTAAGTCAGTTCTTATACACTGGCAGTCTATAATCCACAGTGACAGAGTGGCTTATCTTGGAGGCTGTATTACTTGGTTATCTCAACAAGAATTATACCTTGGAGTCAGTATCTGTTTCAGAGGCTTAATGCAAACATTTGAATATAATTCTACATATGTATTAAATTAAGGTAATTCTAAGACTCTTACTATGGAGAAATATTGTTGTAATGAATACTGTTTATAATTCTCATCACAAAGTCTCCTGGGAAAAAGTCTGGAAAACAATACATATTGCAGGAATGTATGTACAGGTTTTGTTTTTTAAAGATGTAATTTGCAGGCCCAGACACACTTGAAATTGCTGATTTAGTCTCTAGAATAACCCCAAGTAATAACCGAGGTGGTCACTAACAATATACAAGATCCACACCTCATGTATGTTGTGTATTTTCCAGAATATAATTGTAATTCTGTGAATCTGGTCCTGAAGACGCAACTGTACAAGATGATTGTGATTCACAGTACAGACTCTCTCTTCTAAGAGGCCTATTCATGGTGTACAAAATATTTATCTTTATAAAATATGTCAAATGGTGCTGGGAGAACTGGATATCCACATGTAAAAGACTGAAGTTGGACCTTCATCTTTCTCTACTCACAAAAATGATTCAAGATGGATAAAAGACCTAAATTTAAGGCATGAAGTGATAGAAATCCTCAAAGAAAGCATAGGAAAAAGACACTTAAAAATATCGACTTGGGGAAAGACTTTATAAAGACTTTCTTGGCAATTGTAACAACAAAAATAAACAAATGGGACTTAATTAAGCTGAAAAGTTTATGTACAGCTAAGCAGACAACAACCAAGGCAAACAGACAACCTACGCAATGGAAAAGGATATTTGCACATTTTGAATCAGACTGAAGCTTGATAACTAGGATCTATAGAGGACTCAAATTAATCCACATGAAAAAGCCAATAATCCCATATATCAGTGTGCAAGAGAGATGAATAGAACCTTCGCTAAAGAAGATAGATGAATAG
>CAUYQV010056150.1:0-27630 GCA_963574575.1 Galagoides demidoff | reverse complement strand
CCAGTCCGGCCCACCAAACAACAATGACGGCTGCAACCAAAAAAATGGCTGGGCGTTGTGGGGGGCACCTGTGGTCCCAGCTACTTGGGAGGCTGAGGCAGGAGACTCACTTGAACCCAGGAGTTGGAGGTTGCTGTGAGCTGTGATGCCATAGCACTCTACCCAGGGTGACAGCTTGAGGCTCTGCCTCAAAAAAAAAAAAAAAAAAGAAAAAAAAGAAATCGGACATTTCCATTTCTTCCCCCCAATTCCTAGGGCCATTTGTAGTTGACCCCCTTCCCTGGAACCATGGGCCCTCATAACCACTGATCTATTTTCTAACTCTAGAGTTTTGCCTTATTCTAGGAAGTCACATTAATGAGAATCATATAATATGTAGCTTTCTGAGTCCAGCTTCCCATACGTAGAGAATGCGTTTAAGACACATCCATGTTACACCTGTAATAGTAGTTTATTCCTTTTTATTGCTGTATAGTAAGCCACGGTAAGAATCCACCATGGTCTACCTCTTCATCCACTGAAGGACATTGAGTTGGTCCAGTTTAGGGCAATAATGAAAAATATCTGCTCACAGATGTTTATATGAATAGAAGTTTTCATTTCCCTTGAGTGAATTCTATGGACCATTCTCTCTGCTCTCCCAAACTCCCGTGGTTCCATTATTGTCCTGAGAAATCCCCATCCCAGGGAGTTGAGTTTCATTTTTACTTCCAGGAGAGAAATGCGAGTTTCAGTGCCAGGAAGTAGTTTTCCTTTTTAGGTCCTTGGGCAACTGGCACACCCTGTGTGAAGACAGAGAAATAATCACTAAACAGGTTAGTAAATGGGTGGCAGACCAGGGGGAAAGTGTGGAAAAATAAGGCAAGTAAGCAGCAGACGGGGCTTCAGTGTCAGGTGCTGTCATTAAGGGCTTCTTCTTAATTAGCAGCCCAGCTGCCTATAAAATTGAATTGTGCTTCTCTGCTTATAAACTGGCATCATGACTCACTGAATTATGATTTGCTTAAATCCACTCTGCCGTTTGCGCATACGAGCTAATGTATTGCAGCTGATATCTTGACTCAAGTGAGATGATTAGGAGGTCTCTGGTCATCAGAGATTTCTATTAATAATTCTGTTTGAATAACAACAATAGCCAACACTTCCTGAGTGCTTGCTGGGTACCAGATACTGTTCCAAGGGCCTTGCATGTGCTAACTCATGCAGTCCCCGTGACAGCCTTAGAGCTGGCCATGATTGCCCCCATTGTACAAATTCTCCAGAATCTGAGGCACAAAGAGGTCAAGTACAGTGAGCATGTCACAAAGCTAAAGTACAAACATAGGCCAGTGGCTCTCAAGCCGTTTGCTTACCCGCTAATCTCTCCTACCCCTCCATACTAGCCAGACAGGTGACATCTCTTTTTTATCTTCATACTGGCCACACAGGGTGACGTCTTATTGTCCCTGTTTTACAGATGAGGGAATTGAGACTTAGAGAAATTAAATAACTAGGTCAAGGTCCCTTAGCTGATGGGTTGTTGAGTTGGGCCTGGAATCCAAGTTAGCACACGTGCTCTCCACTACCTCTCCTTGCAGCTAATAAAAATCACTTGGTTTGCCTTGGACTTGACCTACGTTGAGAGGCTGTCGAAGACATGAAATGAAGATGAATTTGTCTGAGTCTCTGCTAACCTTGCCGCCCAGCCTCAGCACAAGCTGCTGCCTAAGTGTTTCTGCCGGGAGCTTGCTCCATGCAGCCTGCTGGGCCCAGAAAGGATCTCTCGGGGGACCAGGAGGTGTATTGTGAAAACATTCTGATTTTTACTATGGCTTTTCTCAAACAATAAACTCCCCTTAGGAAAGTTGGGCTAGAACAAAAATAAATACTTGTTAAAGATATATTTACAATAGAGGTTCCTTTTGCCTTCATTTGACTCAGATTTCCTTAATAGGCTGCTTATTCTGGGCTCCACGCTTGCTCTAATTAGTTTTTCGTCATGTGATGGCTCGTCTCTGGAGAGAGAGGGAGCCTGAGAGGATAAGCAGCAGTGATGGCTGTAAAACTGCCACGTGAGCCCACTGTCCCCTGGACTGTGCTCCACAAGGTGGAGGGAAGGCCCTGCCCTTATCCATCTTCTGTGCGAACACCCTGACGTGTGGGACAACTGCTTTTCTGATTTGTTTTGTCTCTATCGGGTACCCTTATTGTGCTAGCTGTGTTCAGGCCTTTTGGAGGTTTGCTATCTCATGCGCCCACAGCAGACTGTACGTGTGTGTGTGTCTCCCAACTGAAAGATGGGCTCCCTGCATGTAGGGAAATATGTCAGCAAGGATGAATTGGATTCTAGTTTTCCATCATCCGGGAGCCCCTCGTTTGGTGGGAGAGAACCGACATCGATATACATAATCTGAATACACGGCACACCAGGATAGTGCGGAAATGATGATAACAGTTATAGTTAACATTTAAGGGAAATGCATCACAGTCCTGGCACGGTGCTGAGTCCTGCACATGCGTATAGGATTCTTTAGTGAAACTGGTGCTCTATCAGTTATCTATTAGCATAATAATGCGGTGTAACAACCATGAAACCTCAGTGGCACACAACAGTATTTTTTTCTCACAAGTCTATGCATTGGATGGGAGCTTCTGCTTCTCAGGTACCTGGCTGTTGGCTGAGCCCCCTCTGTGGGGTTCTCTTGTGCATCGGGGTGGCTGGCTGGTCAAGGAAGGTCTCAGGTGAAACCAGTTGCCTCTGTTTTATGAGGCCTCTCTTCCTCCAGCAGCCTCGCTCTGTCTTACTCACTCAGCAGAGGCGGGATTCCAAGGAGCATGTGGAAGTGCACAAACCTTTTGGGACCAAGACTTGAAACTGGCCCACGGTCATTTCTGCTGCACTTGTATTTGGCCAAAGAAAATTTCCAAGAGTAGCCAGGCTGAGGGAATGGGGATAATAGGCTTTGCTTCTTGAGGAAAAGAGCTATAAAATTACACTGTAAAGCAGGATGAAGAATTGGGCGGTGCCTGTGGCTCAAAGGAGCAGAGTGCTGGCCCCATATACTGGAGGTGGCAGGTTCAAACCCAGCCCCGGTCAAAAACTGCAAAAACAAACAAACAAAAAAAGATGGATGAAGAATCATAGTCATTTTTACAATCTGCCATGGACATTACCATTGTTCCCATTTTATAGATGAGGAAACTGAGGCATAAAGAGACAGCTAAATGCACACAGAAAGTAATTGCAATATAGACATGAGAGCTATGGAATTACTGGCAAATGGGGAGACTGAAGCTTTTTTTTTTTTTTTTGAGACAGAGTCTTACTCTGTTGCCCTTGGTAGAGTGCTGTGGCATCACAGCTCACAGCA
Source organism: Galagoides demidoff (assembly GCA_963574575.1). Lineage (NCBI taxonomy): Eukaryota > Metazoa > Chordata > Mammalia > Primates > Galagidae > Galagoides > Galagoides demidoff. The sequence continues at coordinate 24,280 of CAUYQV010056150.1, read as the reverse complement.
ACCTCAAGCTCTTGGGCTTAAGTGATTCTCTTGCCTCAGCCTCCGGAGTAGCTGGGATTACAGGCGCACAACACCTGGCTATTTTGCAGTTGCAATTGTCATGCCTGTTGTTTGGCAGGCCTGGGCCGGGCTGGAACCCACGTACGGAGCCGGGAGACTGAAGCTTTTATAGAACATTTGAAAGCTTCTGTTATGTGGAAGAAGACTGGGGATGATTTTGAGCTAAGGCGCAGGAGCAGATATTGTTGACACATTGCCCATGTCACAGCAGGACTGCCTCCGGGCTTAGTGGTGGCTGTAGTGGACAGTTAATGGACTCTGCTTCTCTGCTTTGGGGTCTCTCCTGTGCCATCCAGGTTTGCTCAGTCTGCCAGCAGGGCAGCCTGCAAGTGACACGCTAAATGCTCCTGATGGATATACCTGGTTAAGGTGGTCTAAGAGCTGGTGCATGGGTACCCCAGCTCCTCGCTCCATGGTGGAGCAATCCTGCTGCACCATGGACGTTTTATAATGCTCCTCAGAAGATACCCCTAGGGGTTAAACCTCAGGTTACTCTCAGCAGTCACTTGCTCATTAGCTCACACCTGTTGTCTTCCTTTTTTAAGCAAGCCAGGGACATGCAAGCCCCTGCCTGAGGGTCTGCTTTTGTAGGAAATTAAACCAAGATACCTTGAAAGATGGATAAGGTATGGACAGACAAGGGAGGCTGACAAAGTGTTTCAGGAAGAGGATCCTCTACACACTTTTGGACAGTATTTCTTAATTTTATTTGTGTAAATAATATTATATTTGCATAATAACATTTTATAATCATCTCAGATTTTTATGCTTTTCACACTGAGCCCTAGAAATAGAGTTAGTAGATTATAGGGTTTAAGTATCTCACAGGTGTTAGCCACCAAAATCTTTAGTTTACCAAGCATAGATTTCTATCTCAGTATCTGAAGAAGTATTTACTTATGAAATTTTGAGGGTATGGGAGTTGCTTTTGACTAAGCATAGCACATATGCTCTGATTTAAAATGTAACAGATATTGTTGATACCTTACCCTAAGGTTAACACCGCTTTCTAAAAACCTCTTGGCTTTCTTGTACAACCAAATTCTCATTGGCCAGTCTTCCATATAGACTGGAATATGAAACCGTATAAAACCATACGTTATCTACATAAAATGATACTCTGTCCAGATGCTCTTGTCATATTTTTCTTGTATCTTCTTTACTATTTTATTTTTTTAATTTAAATTTAATTTTATTTTTGAGAGAGAGAGTCTCACCTTGTCACCCTTGGTAGAGTGCTGTGGCATCACAGCTCACAGCAACCTCAAACTCTTGAGCTCAACTGATTTTCTTGCTTCAGCCTCCAGAGTAGCTGGGGTTACAGGCCCCTGCCACAATGCCCGGCTATTTTTATTTTATTATTATTTTTTGAAAAGTAAATTTATTTCAGGTTAATGTGAGGATACAAACAACCAGGTAAAAATATTTGATTTTGTTAGGTAGAGGCCCTCTTGTAGTTGTGTCCCTCACCTAAAACGTATGTCAAACACCATCACCTTGTGCCCATTCAGCGAGAGCACCCCAACTTAATTCCTCCCTCCCTTCCTTATTACTCCTCCTCCCATCTTGAATTGAAATGAGTTTTTCCTATGTGGGCATTCATTAGATCGTCTACTGCAGTGGTTCTCAACTTTCCTAATGCCGTGACCCTTTTAATACAGTTCCTCATGTTGTGGGGACCCCCCCCACCATAAAATTATTTTTGTTGCTACTTCATAACTATCATTTTGCTACTGTTATGAATCATAATGTAAATATCTGATATACAGGATGGTCTTAGGCAACCCCTGTAAAACTGTTGTTCGACACCCAAAGGGGTTGCGACCCACAGGTTGAAAACTGCTGATCTACTGACTTCATATTACTATTGAGTACACTGGATAATTGCTCTTCTATTCTTGTGATACTTTACTAAGAAGAGTGTGTTTCAGCTCCATCGAGGATATTACAAAAAATGTGAAGTCACCATCTTTTTATGGCTGAATAGTATTCCATGGTGTACATATACCCCAATTTGCTAATCCATTCCTGAGTTGATGGGCATTTAGATTGTTTCCATATCTTGGCGATTGTAAATTGAACTGCAATAAACAATCTAGTTCAAATGTCCTTATGATAACATAATTTTTTTTCTTCTGGGTAGATACCTTGTTATGGGATTGAGAAAGGGTCTTGCTCTTGCTAGGCTGGTGTCAAACTCCTGAGCTCAAGCAATCCACCTGCATCAGCCTCCCAGAGTGCTAGGATCACAGGTCTGAGCCACTGAGCCCAGCCCAGCTTTACCATTTTAGCTGACAGTCTGCATTTTAGCTGCCACCCTCCCTTTATGATATGTTCCAAATCCAAGCAATTCATCCTTCCCTCTATTGCCTCAGACCCTGACAGACTCCCCAAAACCTGAGGACTAGACTTTCCTAACCAGAATGGCCTGTTAGAATTTTCACTACATAAAAAACAACTTTCTTCCCCAAAGACCCGAGAGAGGAGCCATGGCCAGTGAACATGTTTGTGGAAATGGGGTGGGTGGGGCAAGAACATCAGAAGAGAATTCAGAGTATCGGTGGCCCTTGTGGAGGGGGCAAAATGAATATGGTAAAACTTGAGAATAATCGGAGCAATTTCCTGGTCCCCCAAATAGCCACCTCACAGCCTCTAATTCTGTGCTTTGTTCTTTTGGACCCTGAAAGCTTTTTGGTCTTCAATAATTCTCTATTAAAATGCAAATACCTACTGGGAGTTGTTAAGCCTTATCAGCTAATAGTTGACTGTCGCCTGAGCATAAGATCCTGCTTTAATGGAGCAGAGAATGGCATAGGGACAGAGCTGTACTGTGGAAGGACAAATAGATTCAGGAAAAAGGAGACAGGGCATTTACTGAAGGGGTCATTTTTTGGTCTTTCTCTTATTTTGACCAGAATGAACTTTGTTCACCATTATCCACAGCTGTCTCCTTTGCCTTTTCAACAGAGGTAGTTTTAAAATGATTGGTTTGTTTCTCTTTGACCTGAGCATAAGTTGAATTAAGAAGGGACACTGGAGCATCTCTGCTTTGCCTAAATTAGAAAGAGTAAAAGCAATCCAAGAAAATTGCTACAGAGGCCCCATCTGGTCTAAATTTAGCTCCATTTTCCTGCGTCAGTTCCTGCGGTACACACATGGCATTAGAGGCTCTGCTAGGTCACTGTACAGCTTGGGCATGGCCAGGGTGGTGGATGTGCTTCCTTTGTGGTAGGAAGAAGCAGAAATCCTACCAGCAGACTTGCTAATGTGGCCCATCAGGAAGGACCTAAAGAGGGTGTGGATGCAGACTGCCTGTCTACCAAACTCCCTGATAGTACAGTGTGGCTCCCACAGGGAAGGAAGAGACCAGCGGGTCCCAGCCTTCCAGCCAGAGAGGTTTCTTTACCACTTGCAGCCTGTGCATGTGTCTTCCTTTCCTTCCAGTAGGTCACTGAAGGCAAGTCCAAAATGCCTCCAGAAAAAGTATGTCCATAAAGAATAAAAGACACTGTTCAGCCAGAGATGCCATCTTCCAAAATGACAATACAAAGGGAAGAGTAGCAGCACCCAATATATGTCCTCTAGGCCGTTTAGAAAACATGGACTTGTTTCTTTGGCCATATGGTGGGGATGAGGGGGATAGTGGACTCATTTCACTACCTTTATGCCCAAACTTCTCCATCAGGAGGAGAGAATGCTGACTCACAGTGCCTTGGAATATAATCACAGACATGGCAATGGCGGGGAATGGGACAGAGAGCTTGGAAGTCAGCTATCTTTAGTTAAAGATCCCAGTGCAAACTACAGGTGAACACAATACCCTTGCAGGCAATGCAAGAAATTCAACCTGAGCTAGTTTAGGGGAAAAAATGGAGTTAATTTCCTTCTGAACTCAGTGCATAGGAAGAAATGGGGAATGACAGCTGCATACAATGAGGGGGCAGGGACTAACGCCACTGACTGAAGGTTTCATTTCACACGTTCTGTTGTGCCGCATCAACAAATGTACCTCCCCCAAAATTGGTGGAGGTGGGGGGTGGGGTGGGGTGGGTCAGTCCCTGAGCCCCAGTTTGAGATGTGACTGATATTATTTTTTTTTCATTTGTTCAATAAAATTTTATTTTTCCAAATATATGGTTGGTTGGGACCTGTTCATGAATCTTCACCAGCAGCCGGGGCATCTGCACCCTTGATATTTCTGGTGTAAATTACTTGAGCTCTATGCTTGGAAACCAGTTTGATAAGTCCTTTACTAAGGAGCTCCTGAAGGGCTGCCCTGGCCAGGGAACCTCGAATCTTCAGTCTCTCAGAGACCACAGCTGCACTGATAAGCTTATAGCTGGGAACTTCCTTACAGAGTTTGTCATATGTAGCTTTGTCAAACAAGACTAGGTTCTTGACCTTGTCCTGAACTTTGCCTTTGGACCACTTCTTCTTTTTGGCCTTGCCCCCAGATTTGTTCACTGGGTCTTTGTCTTTCTTGGCCAACTTTCTGGCATCTTTCTTCTTCTTCTTGTCCTTGGGCGGCATTGCGAAGCTAGGAGAGGAGCGGACACTACTCGAGATGTGACTGATATTATTAAATGTCACCAAGATATTCTCTCATTCCCTATCTCTCACTTGCTCTTAGTGTGAGATTCATGCTCTTAACCAGAGATGGAAAGTGCTTTGATCCCCCTTCCCCAGGGGACATTTGGGAATATCTGGAGACATTTTTTGTTACATCTAGGGGGAGGGTATAACTGACACCTAGTGGGTGGAGGCCAAGGATGCTGGAAACATCCTACAGCCTCCCCTAACAAAGAATTACCTGACCCACAATGTCAATAGTAGCTGAGAAACTCTACTCTAAGACCTGTGTCTTAGTCCATTGTGTGCTGCCGTAACAGAATCCATAGATGTGTTAATTTATTATACAGTGTGTCCCGAAGGTTGCCCATAATGTCACCATACAGGGAAAATGGGAAATTGTTAACTACCTGTACCTTTATGTACAAAATATTCATTACAAAATTTTACAAAATATTTTCTATGAGCTGGCCACTTCTCTGTAAAGTTTTGTAATGAATATTTTGTAAATAAATGTGCATTTAGCTACAATTTTCCATCTTCCCTGTGGAAGACCTTTGATACACTATAATGAACTAAAGTTTATTTGGCTCAAGTTTCTGGAGGTTGCCAAGGCCAAGTGTCTGGTGAAGGCCTTCTTGTTGAGTCATCCTGTAGTGGAAGGCATCACAGAGCAGAGGGTAGGAGAGAGCAAGAGAGAAAAGAAGGGCTGGTAATGAGCCCATCACTGTGGTGACAGCATTAATCCATCTAGGAGGCAGAGCCCTCATGACTTTATCTCCTCTTCAAGGTCCCACCTCCCAAAAGCACCACCATGGGGACTGCCTTTCCAACACGTGAACTTTGGGGGAGACACTCAAACCTTAGCAGCTGGCTTCTTCCGTGGCTGGAAAAATGGCTTCTGGCAAGTCCCAGGTCCACATCCTACAGCTTTGCTGACCCACGGGGGACTGAGTTTCAATCACTCTGAACCAAATGTCAGAAACTTCAGGGAACATCTCTGATTAGTCCAGCTTGGTCCAGGGGCGCATCCCCAGACTAATCCTTATGCCCAGGAGGTGGACCTTTAGAAGATCACAGGGGCTCGTCTAGAGACATCTGGTTGGAGTTGGGAAGGAAAATTCTCAGGAGGAGGGTGAATGGCAGGCTAGAAAATGGATGACAGTAAGCTCACAGAGCTCCTACTGGGTAAGTTTAGTTTATTTGGGAAGCTACATTTTTTTAAACTGGAGATTTGGGAAGCAGGTAAAGAGAAGTAGTCATTGGTAGAGTAAAAGTTGGGAACCATATTAATCTAGAACCTGCCACTAAAATACTGCCAGGCCAGTGTCCTCTACTCCAGAGCCCTTTTTTCCTCCACTTCTCCGATGAAGACAATTCTTGGGGGACTTGTTCTTCACTCAGAACTCATGGGTGGTAAGTGGCTATTGAGATAAACTAATTGTCACGAATGTTTGGTTCACTAATGAGTTATTCCTTCCAGATGACATGATGCCTAACCACATTACAATGCACTCATCCTTTAAAAGGTCTTTAAAGGAATAAATAGTAGCAGAACTTTGGGATGAATGGGAGCATGGGGGGAAGATATTTTTGTTTTGGAGGCCACTAGATTCAAATCATTTTAAGTAGCTAAGTTACACTGTACCTGGATAAGACAGGTTCAAGGTCAGCACTTTCTGAAGTATGTTCTATGGAACACTAAGTCTCTGTGATACAAGGCAGGTGGATGCCCAGCCAGCTCCCCAGAGCGGAGGGGAGGACCAGCCACCTTGCCCTGACCTGTGTTGGTCCTGTAGTCTCAACCACAGAGGAATAGCGGGGTGGGGTGGAGGTGGGAGTGGGCAGCAGGAGGCTCCAGTAGCCAGAGGGGACAAGATACTTGCCGGGGAGACACCAGCCTTAGTCTCTCTCTCCTCTTGTACTTGATACTGGACAGAGAACCCCCCCCTTTCCTAGGCCTGGTCAATTTCTTTTTTCTTTCTTTCTTTTTTTTTTTTTTTTGAGACAGAGCCTCAAGCTTTCCCCCTGGGTAGAGTGCCGTGGCATCACAGCTCACAACAACCTCCAACTCCTGGGCTCAAGCGAGTCTACTGCCTCAGCCTCCCAAGTAGCTGGGATCATAGGCACCCGCCACAACACCTGGCTATTTTTTGTTTTGGTTGCAGCTGTCATTGTTGTTTGGCGGGTCCAGGCTGGATTCGAACCCGCCACCTTGGGTGTACATGGCTGGTGCCTTAGCCACTTGAGCCACAGGCAGGAGCCAGGCCTGGTCAACTTCATGTAAGTTTCCCAGGAGTGGTCAATTTTGTGTAAGTTTCCTAGGCCTGGGAACAAAAGGGATTGTATCCATTCATTTGTTACCAAGTCCTGGCCAAAAAACAGAGGACCCCTGGGACTATGTATGCTCTCTGTATTCTCGTGGACAAAGAACCCAGGCAGAGAGAGAAAAAGAGAAATCTATTTTACTTTGTTTTATTTTCCCCAATCAGTATGGCAAGCTGAGCCTGTGAAAAACTGCCCTTAAAATTTCTTTAAAAGACGTATAAAGTACAAGGCATGTGCTTTTTATATATTCAACTTGCAATATGTACAAATGACAAAGTTATGCTGTAATATACAGATAATAATGGAGAATGTGTATGCAAATTGCCAGATTTTCACTCATGTAAAAAGAGATAACAAAAGAAAAAAAAGTAGCCCCCAACTACTCAGGAAGCTGAGGCAAGAGGAACTCTTGAGCCCAAGACTTCAAGGTTGCTGTGAGCTCTGATACCAAGGGCACCCTACCCAAGGTGATAGAGGGAGACTGTCTCAAAAAAAGGAAAAAGAAAAAACCCAAAAGAAAAGAAAACTACAGGTGTTTTCTATTAGCCACAGATAGGGAAAAGGGCAATGTTAATTCTTTTTTTTTATTAATTAAATCATAGCTATGTACATTAATGCAATCATCCTAGTTTTACACACAATCTGAAATGCTTTCATCAAACTGCTGAACATGCAAATCAAAACTACTTTGAGATACCATCTAACTCCAGTAAGATTAGCCCACATCACAAAATCCCAAAACCAGAGATGTTGGCATGGATGTGGAGAAAAGGGAACACTTCTATGTTACTGGTGGGAATGCAAACTAGCACGTTCCTTTTGGCAATGTTAATTGTTTAGTCTCATGCTCTAACTGGGGCAGGGTTCACTGCCAGGAATGCTCGGAGGACTCACCCTGCTGTGTCAATCCTCCCTGCCTCTTCCTCTCTCGTTCTTTGTTTGTCTCTTTCCTCCCTTCCCTTAAGCCAGTGCAGCAGGCAATACAATATGGTGGTAAAACAAAACAAAACAAAAAGACACAAAATAAGATTGTACGAATTTTACTGATCACTATCACTCTGGATCCTTGAAAAAACTTAATCTCTTTATATAAAATGGGGACAATGATAGAACATACCTTATAGTTTTATTGCAGTGATTAAGTAAAATAAGGCACACAAGGCATTTAGAAGCACAATTACTATGATTACTACCACTGTTACTATTTACACTATAATAAGACCAGTAAGGGCTCTGCTTTCTGGTGGTGGCAGGGCTTTATTTTATTGGTTTCCATTTTGTTCATTTTGTCCACACATTCAGTTTTTGTTTTGTTTCTTTTGCTTTCAGTTAATCTTCTGACCGGTTTATACCTTCTGTAGAGAAAGTAACAAGCAAACAAAACCCCCAATAAAATCAAAGAACAAGGTCTTGCTATGTTACCCAGGTTGGTTATGAACTCCTGGGTTCGAGCAATCTTCCTGTCTAAGCTTCACAAGTCATTGGGTCCATGGAAAGCTTCTTTTGACCCCTTCTTCAGAAGTCACACCCCCTTATCATCCATTCATCAAATATTTATTAAGTGGTTTCTAAGTGGGAGGCATGGTTCCAGGGGCTGGGGATATAGTAAAGAAAAAATAATCACAAATCCCTGTCTTGTGAGCTTATATTCTGGTGAAAGAAGGAAGATATGAAGGAAAGATGTCAAGCATCCTCCACTCCTAGTTTATACTCCAAATTGTTGCCCTTCCTGCTGTCACTGATTCGTATCTAATTTCTTGACACCATCTTCTTGATGTAACTTTCCGCTCACTTCTGGCTGATTTGCAAATACCCTGGGTTCTTCCAGAAGGGATTTCAGGCAGCTTCCTTGTCGCATGGCCTCATTGCTTCCAAGTGACCTGTACCCCCCTGCCATGGTCTGCGATGTTTTTCCTAAGTGCTGTTCCCCTTTTCCGGGCTGGATCCATCTCCCGTCTGTCCTTTCAGAGTCCCCTGCTTTGGTGCAGGCAACAAATCCCGATTTAGCAGTGCTTGTGATTATAATTAATGTGCTGTTTACTCCTTCTTCCAGATCATTAATGAAGATGTTAAATGAGACTAGAATGAAACCGCGTCCCCGTGGCATTCCGCTAGACACCTTCCAACAACTTGACACTCTGCCATTTGCTGTTTCATTACCTTTTGTTTACCTTATGAGCTCAGGCCCTTGCTTTTGAAAGAGGCAGAAAGCTTGATATTTCTATGGAGGCATAGATGTCGCTTAAGGGTGGGGATATTAAAACCTGGCAGATCGTAAATGCGTCCTTTTGAGTTTGAATGAAATGTGGATTATGAATAGAGCATTGTCAGTAAATACTCTTGTTGCTCAGCCTCCTCTCAGATGCTTTTGTTTTCTCTTGACTTTCTGCAGCTGTTCTGTCTTTCCGGGAGCAAAGAAGAGTAGATGTTTGCTGTTTGCAAAGATGTTGCTTGGATCAGCGTAACCAGGACAGTACAGTTACTCCCTTGCATGTGAAAGCTGTGGTCGACCTATTGCCTTACTGGCTGCAGTTTTCCTCCCCTCCCGGTATTCATGCCCTTTGCTGTGTAACTTTGCAGTGCCCTCCCACTCTGACTGTGGGAGGCTGTGACTTTCTTTGACAAACAGGATTTTAGTTGACAGAATGAAAGCATAGGCTAGAAAAAAAAAAAGCATTGTGTGTCTCTGCTTGTATTCTTGCACCTCTATTGTCACAAAACATGCCTGAGAGCCTGTTAAAGGACAGGACACACAGAGTGGAGCTCAGTCCCTCTGTTTGTCCATCCAGGACCAATCTAGGTCTTTTGGTCACCAGATGACCCCCAGATATGTGAGGAAACACAACAGAACTTCCATACCAACTGCCAGAGGCCTAAGCAATAAGCAAATGGCTTATGAGGTCTTGTTTGTTACATAGCACTAGCTATGTCAATAAATAGCTGATACAATAGCACAATGGGAATCTCATAGATTGGGGGAACTCGATGATCTCCCAAAGGTTTTCCACATAGTAGGTCCCTGACATGATCCCTTACAAGAAAGAAGAAGGAATGGTTTTCTAAATAGAGCTTTCAAAGCACAAAATAGGCACAAATCTACTGTCTGGGTTTAGGCTTTCAAAAGCCATACAGAAAATAAAATGTCCATGTGTTTTCTGCTCAAGATTGTTAAAGCATTTAACACCAAATGGGTGTGTGGAGTGACATAGAAATACTGACACATCCAGTAACTTTTAAGGGATAGGAGGCAGGGGAGAGTCTCAAGAATTTGTAGTGACCTGAAAAACTCCTTTTCCCAGTGAAGACAGAAAAGAGAAATGAAGACCGTCCTAAAAAGAATGAGAGCAGGGACTGTCCCCCCACCCTAAGTGTGGGTTTGATGCTTCTTTTTCAGTTATCTGCATCCTGAGACGGCTGCATCCTCAGTGCACAGCTGCAAAATGCTCCTTTGCTTTGTGGCAACACAGCGACTTGAGCCTTACAGGGGTAAGTTAAGCCTAGAAAAGGACTCTTTGTCCTACTTAACCTGCGTGGAAGCCACGTGCTTCTGGAGAAGCAGCATCTAATTGCTCCCTGGGGCTTTTCTTTCTCAGTTGGCCTCTAGGCTTCCCCTTCACAGCTGACACCCAACCCTAGCACAGTGCTGCTCAAAGTGTGGCCCGGGGCCAGCAGTGTGGGCATCACCCTGGAGCTTGTTAGAAAAGCAGAATCTTAGACTCCAGCCCATACGTAGAATCCAAACTGACATTCTCCCAGAACCCCAGGGGATTTGCATGCTCACAGAAGTTCAGGAAGCCCCCATCTTATGGGCTTCCAGAGATCTGCTAGAAGGGCAAATTATTTATTTTGGGGTTTATCAGCTCTTCTGCGTGGTCAGTTCTTGAGGGCAGGATCATCATACCTTACAGCTTTGTATCCCCAGCACTGCGCCTGAATATACTAAGAGCTCAAAACAAATTTGCTGAACTTGTGTGAAACCTGAGGTCACTGAACTGTCAGACCCAGATAGCTCCTTCCAGACCTTTTCTCTCCATGATTCTTGAGCCCCCTGGAGCAGAGACCACCTTGAATGTGCACATTTGCCCAAATGAGGCAAGGCCTGCACAGTCTCTGGGCAGCTCTGTACACTCCAGAGATTTAGGTTTGGAATATTGTGATGTAAAACACAACACCAAGTGCATCTGAATAAGCAAGTTTGGGACCAGCATTCTGCATATGTTGGATTGTCAATACTGAACCCAAATTAGGGCCCTACTGAAAAATTCATTAGGTCTTCAACAGTGGCCTCAGAAATAGACCAGCAGGCAGGCAGAGAGGGAATGTGGAAGGTCTGAAAACAGGGAGAATGACAGTGGGGCGGGAGAGGGAGAAAGACAAAATAAGCTAGGGGCTCAGCACCTGTAGCACAGTGGTTATGGCGTGGGCCACATACACCCAGGCTGGCAGGTTCAAACCTAGGCTGGGCCAGCTAAACAAAAATGACAACTGCAAAAACAAAAATAGCTGGGTGTTGTGGTGGGTGCCTGTAGTCCTAGCTACTTGGGAGGTTGAGGCAAGAGAATCACTTAAGCATTAGAGTTTGAGGTTGCTGTGAGCTGTAATGCCATGGTACTCTGGCATTCTGCCAAGGGTGACATAGTGAGACTCTGTATCAAGAAAAAAGAAAAAATAGGCTGGGGCTTATGGGACCTAAATGTTACCTTCTTATTTTCTAGTGGAACTTGGAATTTTTCACCCCCTCTCACGGTATCACTGACATTAAATATCCAATCTTCTTTGCCCCACATCAACTTGAGTAATAAACCACAGCCAAGGTTGGCTGCATCCGCTCACTTCCTCCTTACTCAATCCAAGTTAAGAATGCTCACACCATACATTACTATTGGGATTTAAAAAATGATTTATTTTGCTACACAATTCAGACCTTTGAACCCTACTGGATGCTGGGTGCTTTGTTGACACAGTAGTTAGGGATAAAAAGGGAGTTCGGGGGATTGTGGGATTCTGACTTTCTATAAATCACTAATTTTATTGTAGTAAATAGAGGTCACCTACTGGAACTTCAAGAGCCTGCCTTGAAAAATGGTGTGAAACTATCAATGTCCATCAAAAGAAAAAATAGGACAAACAGAGTAGGGGGAAAAGGAGTTTTTCTCTGTTTTAGCCAAGGCCACCTTCGGAATGTGGTTAACGTGGTCAGAGATACCTTTAAGAGGTGGACCAGAAACTGGCCACAGCTTCCTCAAGTGTATTATCTACTGCCCGTCCCCCTGAGAAGAGGTTAAAGACAAAAAAGTAGCTGGGGAGGGTGGAGCCTTGGAAGTTCCATTTTGTCATTGACCTTAGAGGGCCTAGGCCAGAGGGAGAAACTCAAGAACATGCTTTAAAGCTGTGCTTAACTTGGCTGAGAATAATAAAAACACAAATACGGCAGGGGTTGCAAATGCAAACACGTGCAGGGGCCACAGAGGGGAAGTAAATGACTCGGGAAGAGTCTGTGCCTAACTGAGATGATGACATTCTACCTGTCCACCTCCCTCATTTTTTAACTATAGAGGCAACAAGGCCATGTTCAACCTCTCAGCAAGGTACGGCCAGTACAGCTGGCTTCTAACCTTTTATTACACATGTAAGGGGAAATGGAAATTCCTCTTTTCTCATACTTTCATATGAGAGTCTTGTTAGGAGAGGTTTTGACCCTTTATGATCCCCGTATCTTTTTCCTCCATGAAACACAGACACCATGGCTGGATATGCAGCTGCTGTCTGACTATCATGAGGACAACTCACCACATGCAAGGGGCACCAGGGCAGCCAGACAGAGGAGCCTGGGGCCAGCCCTGGACTTCCAACCCCTGGACACCTTGCTGCATGAAAAAAATTAACCCCTTCCTTATTTAGGTCTTCTGCGGTCAGATTTTTCTACTATACATAGCAGTACACTGCCCCCTAGTTTTTTCCAATGTTGCCATGTGGGAAGGCTGACCAGATTTTCTGGTTTTTCAAGAGAAGATACAAATCTAGAATTTTTTTTTTTTTTTCACAGTGAAATTTCCCAGTTGGCTGTTGGGAATTGATCCCAGTAGGCAGAATGTTTTGAAGACACATTTCCCATGTGCGACCTCTGATCTGTGTGGTTTCCTCTGGGCCAGGTGCTCTGCTGAGCTCTCTCATTTCATCTTTGCAGTGATGCTGAAGGTAATGCTATTGTTGTTTTATAGGTGAGAAAACTGAGGCTCAGAGGTTGAGTTGCCCAAGTCAGTGCAGAGAGAGAGACAATGTGGAGAAAGAGACGTTATTGACAGCTCATGCCTGGCTTCAGAGCAGGCATGGCCAATTCCTGTTGAGTCGGTCCTCCCTTGTCATCTAATTCTCCTCCAAAACATACTCAGTGGCTTACAGCTAGAATGTACTCTATGCTTATGGGTCTGTAGGTCGATTGTGGTTTGGGTGATCCATACTGAGCTCATTTGGGTGACTGTTTCGGGCGGTGGGGCAGGATCCAGGATGGGAGTCAGGTTCAAGTCCACTCCAGATATCTTCATTCTCAAAGGGCTGTGGCCAGGCAAGGGATGCTCTTCTCCCCTAATGTGAGAGCCAAGCCACTGGGCTAGAGCATTTAAGGTCCCAAGTCGTGTTGTGTCTGCTAGCATCCCATTAGTCAAACGAAGTGACGAAGCTGAGCCTAGCATCTATGGAGCAGGACACCAACGTGGCCTACGGAGGGAGGGAGAGAGAGCATTGCTCAACAGTGCTCCAAACAATGGCAACTATTCTACACAGTCTCAGGGAAAGCTGCCCTTCATTCTGGTAAAACAAAGACTCCTTTTTCCCTCATTGCCTATTTGCAAAACTGGCAAATAGCGCTAGGACCTGGTAAGGAAGACACAAAGCCAGCCAAACCCACATAAAATGGGTTCATTTCAGAGATGCCAGCACCCTCTGATGATGTTGTACCCTGCAAATGGTGGTCCAGCCCCAGCTTCAGGGAGGCAACTGGCAGAAGGTGGGGAGGAGTTGGTGGGAAGGTAGCCCAGCTCCTTGCTGGGGAAGAGCTTCCCTCTCATTCCTGCTCTGAGCAGCAGAAGCTATGTCCGCTAACTTCCAGGTCTCCTGACCCAGCTCTTGACCTTTTCTTCTTCCCTCATCATCATTCCTGTTTCCTCTCCTCCTTCTCCAACACTCTGCAATATTCATTCACACAGTTATTCTATCAATAGGCATTTACCGGCACCTCATTTGTGCCAAGTGCTGTCTTTGATGCTGGAGAAACCACCAGAACAGGACTGAACCTGTCCTGATTTCCACCTGAGCTACTTCTAGCAGAGCTAGACAGGTAACAAACATGTAAATAACATGGGTGGACAACTGGGGAAAGTGAGAAGTGCCCCCAGGCAGGGCAGAGAGGTGGGGAGAGGAGAGCAAAGAAAGGAAGTAACTTGTAAACTCCTCAAAGGTGACATTTCCAAATCTGATTCAACAGTGAGATACTGAGAGGAGATGAATACCTCCCTTGATAGAGCCGCTTGAAGTACACTGTGTATGCTGACTACGTGCCTGGCAGAGAGCTAGAGGCGTTCCTTGTCTCCTTGCCCATCTCACAACAACCCTATATGGAAGATGATGTCCTTACTCCTGCACTCATACTGTAATGAGGATGCTGAGTAAACCAGATATTACTTGACCACCTATCAGTAGAGGGAAGCAATTCAAACATGGCTAGTCTCCACCCCCCAACCTGCCAGGGTTAAAATCCCTGCATTCTTTCTTATTAGCTAGGTGACCTTGGGCAGGTTGCCCTTCCTATCTTGGTGGCTTCAGTTTTTTTCCTCTATGAAATGAAGACATTACTGTGAAGATGAGATAAGTTAATGGATAGAAAATGCTCAATAAAATTTGGCTATCATCATCGTCTGACTATTCAAGCTGAAATTCTAATCACTGTGTTTTATAGTATCCCAGGAGCCCGGATCCATTTTTAAAAAGAAAGATAAAACTTATATTTTGAGGACTTCAACAAAATAAGTGAAAGAGATAAAACAAAAGCTTTATTCAGAAATTCTCAAAATGTCCATAAAATGGTTGCTGGAACCACCTTTACCTTTCTTTCTCTGAACAGCATGGCTGGCTGGGCATGGATGGAGGGAGCAGATTACACCACTGTGAGCGGCAGTGACGGAAGCAGAAGTCTGGCCCAACTGCTGTGCTCATCTGCAGAAATCCAGGCTTCTTTGCTTTCTAGCATAATTTGATCCACACCATCTGGCAGCTTGAAAGAAGAAGAAAAAGACGAAGAAGGAGAAGAAACAACAGCTATGTAGCATGAATGTAATTCCTAATCTAAGTTATGCACTCCCATTTGCTCCATGCAATATGAGCCAAGTTTAAACATGTCAACATCTCAACAATTGCTGATTTTTCAAGTGCTATAAGATGCATCTGGCGGACACTCATTGAATGTTCTTCAATGATGGTGACGTAAATCTATTTACTAAAATATAGCGTATTGAAAAAATAAATAGTATATTGTAATGTCCTTTGGTTTTATGTTTGCATAAATTGGGACTCTTGGAACTATGTGGGTTGAGATTTTAAAAAAAAAACATGACTATGTTTTTAAATGCTTAAAGAATCATAATTATACAGCTCATAAATCATTGAGCCCATCTCCCTTATTTTAAGCATAAGAAAACAGCCCAAGATTAGATTTTGATAGCAGGAGAGGAGGGGGAGAGCCCAAGGACCTGGACCCCTTGCTGGGAGGAAATTGGGAAAAGACAGTGAAGGGCTGTGTAAACTAGCCTGACTTCCTCATCTTCCTCCCTCCTGCTGTGACTCCCTGGAGAGGGAGCAGGGTTGTAAGTGCTAACCAGGTGTGACTTCTCCTTCTCCTTTATATTTGGCTGCCTGGGGTCTATTAGCTCTTGGGATCACTGTCTGTTCAAAGGGACAGAAAACAGAAAGATTGGGCCGAGGAGAAGTTGAGCTGGGATACAGTCTCAGAGGGGCCCCCCACCAACTCTGTGGCCAGTTCTGTAGCTGCCATGTCCCCTCTGAATTGTCCCTAGCTGAGATGAGAGGGCTAGTATTTACAAGCACAGTACATTCCCATATGGATCAGTCCTTAGATGTGGGCCAGCCAAGGTGAGGCAGAGCCCCTCTGCTCAGGTGGGTCCTGAAGCAGGCTGACAGCTGAGAACTGTACCCCAGCAGCCAATGGGGAGCCCTTCACTCCCTGGAAGGTGTGTTGGGCAGCAGGTCACCATGTCTATCACACCAGAACAGTGCTCAGTGAATGTCTGTTGAAAGAATGAACTGTTTATAGCCTCAGGCCAGACCTGTGAGGGACAGAACAGGTTGTCCACCTCTACGTTGTGATTTAGGGACAGTGAGAAGAGATGGGTTCACCCAAAGTAAAATGAAACTCCATATATACCTATCTGCTGGTAGCTGAAACTCCTCAATGTTCCTAGGCAAGGGAGGCACTCCTAAGCACAGGCTAGTCCCAAGATGTGCAGTTCTAGGACACACTTGTGATACTAGGTTGAATATTCGTGCAACCCAGGGTGAGGAGGGTGAGTTGTCCTGAGTGGAAATGGTGGGAAATAGAGAAATAAAGCCAAGAAAGACAGAGACAGACAAAGAAAGATAGGAGACGTGAGACAGGATGGCATCAGGAGGGCTGACGTGGCTGATGGCTGCAGCCAGCACCTGAGCTGTGGAAACAGCTTTATTTATACAGTATCATAACAGGTTGCATATATATATATATAAAATTTTTTTTTTTTTTGGCCAGGGCTAAGTTTGAACGCGCCACCTCTGGTATATGGGTCTGGTGCCCTACTCCCTGAGCCACAAGCACCTCCCAGGTTGCATAAATCTTAACATATGCAGCAAAGAATGACTTATAGGGGGAAAACTGTGTGCTTGCCTATAACAAGGAAAGTATGCATGGGCTACATGACTTCTGGCAGGTGGAAAGAACGGGCTGTGAGGACCCTGCTGCCCACTGCCCACTGCCCACTCCCCACAGAATATCACTACATTCCCTTTTCATTTGGGGCACTAGGAAACTCAAAGCTAAATTTGCAGCTCATTGATAACAATGCATGGGACTTTGGATTTTCAAAACTATGCTCTATTTCCCCTTACCCCCCAAACTGGACATTACATTCTAATGTGTAGTTTTCCAGACTCTTATGTTTTAGCATTTATACATACAGTATGTCTTACTACTTTAATTTACATGTTTCTAATAGCACCCTCCGAGCTTTGTGGAGGAAGGCATGTGCACGCTGTACATTTGTTTTTCTCCCATCACTCAGGGGTCTGGGACCTAGTTTTGGTGGCATTGTCTTCCTCATTGTGTGATACCAAGATAAGGAATAAAATCAGCAGGCTTCTCTGGGGTCTCTGATGGGATGTTTTCACCTCGGAAATGCTGTCACTGGTTTCAGCGAATTATGAGTTTGGAAAATGAAGTTTGCAAACTCATCCTGGAAAAAATGCGACACACCTCATTGCTGAATATTGCTACGGTCACCAGATGGCCAAGGGGAAGTGCTCTGACGGTGACTGCAGTGCAGGGCTGCTCAGCAGCGAGGCGTGCAGCACCTTTCCTAGTGCTTGAACTTAGTTGCCAGACCTCATGCAGTATTCATATCTTTAGGAAAGGCATTCCTGATGGGAATGTGTTGTGTGAATTTTTATGCAGTGAGGATAGCCTTACACCCTGGGTTTAGTTATTTATTAAACATAGGTTTTAAAAGCACAGCTGTTGTCCGAAATGACATAAATAAATATCTTCAGTCATGGCTTTTAGGGATTTGGGCCTGAAAAAAATCCCAGCATGTAGATTCTTTGGAGTGACAACTGTCTCCATCTCCTAGTCTCCACTGGGTGGGTAGCGCTGGTCTCTGCCCTTAGGAGACTGCAGCAATGTCACTGTTAAAGCAAAACTGTCCTTCCTGGACAAGGATGCTCCCAGCCCGTGCCCATTCAGGCAGCCAAGAAACTGAGTTCTCCATCTACTCCAAGTTGGAGAGAAATTTCTTTTCATCATGTTTGAGATGAATAATAAATCAGGAAGTCATATGACATTTTGATGAGATTAGACCTGGTGTTATTGAAGGGGATTAAACCTGTGAGATGAAGAATGAACCAGAATTACCAGCCCACTGCCCTGTCTTAGGGCTCTGGGAACCTATTCCTGATATACCATGGTGAGCGGTACTGAGGCTTTCCTGGAGTTTTGGATCTGCCCAGATATATGAGCGTCCCTTGAACCTGGGGTCTGTATGTTTGTCTTCTGGAGCAGAACTAAACCTCTCTCAGATCCACAACAGGATATGTTTTTTCCTTTTATTAGAGGTAGGGTCTTGCTCTGTGGTCCAGGCTAGAATGCACGTGTACAACCACAGCTCACCACAGCCTCAAATTCTTGGGCTCAAATATTCTCATCTCACCTTCCCCAAGTAGGTGGGTCTAAAGGCATCTGCTGCCATACCTGGCTAATTTTATTTTATTATTATTATTATTTTTTTTTATGTAAAGACAGTCTTACTTTATTGCCCTCGGTAGAGTGCTGTGGCATCACACAGCTCACAGCAACCTCCAACTCCTGGGTTTAGGAAATTCTTTTGCTTCAGCCTCCTGAGTAGCTGGGACTACAGGCGCCCGGCTATTTTTTTGTTGCAGTTTGGCCGGGGCCGAGTTCGAACCCGCCACCCTTGGTATATGGAACCAGCACCCTACTCATCTGAGCCACAGACACCGCCCATAATTTTATATTTTTAAATTTAAAAAATGTTTCGTTCAGATGAGGTCTCACTATGTTGCCCAGCCTGGTTTTGAACTCCTGGCCTTAAGTGACTGGCTATATATTTTGAAGACCTGTCAATCATCTGGAGTGTGGAACTCTAATTTCCTCTTTAATTTGTTTATTTATTCAGCTATTCATTCAACAGATTATCTACCAAAACTCTACTATGACTTTGGTAGTTCTAGTGGGAGAGGCAGAGAACTGAAAATGAAAATACCGTGGAGTATGAAAAGCATTAGGAAGGGGCAGCGCCTGTGGCTCAAAGGAGTAAGGTGCTGGTCCCATATGCCGGAGGTGGTGGGTTCAAACCCAGCCCCGGCCAAAAAAAAAAGCATTAGGAAGGACTCTCAGTGTAATACTGGAGCTCAGGGAGGATCAGGAAACACCTTCAAGGAAATAGCAGCCAAGATGATTGGAGACAGAGGGAACGTTCTAGGCTGATCATCAGGGTGCGTGGAGACTCTCTCAAGAATGATACAGCTGAGGAGTTAGAGACATCCAGTGTGGCTGGAAACTTGAGCATGTGGGGCGGGCAGGGGAAGGAGAGAGGTGAAGTCTGTAGAGGGACAGCTTCCCCCGGCCAGCACAGGAGTCTGGACTTAGTGATGATTTTGAAGGGTCTGAAGCAGGGTAATGACAACATTGGGGATTTGTTTTTAACAGAACAGTAATCTGAAGAATTTATTGCCGTCTGAATTTGAGTGGTGGCAGTGGCAGCAGCAGAAATGGGCTCATTTGGGGAGGGGGGGTTAGGATGAAGAATTGCCAGACTGGAAGGACTCTCCATCCAGACCCTGGTGTTGGGGAATTGGGGGTGAAGGGCTGCCATGACACAAAGGCAGCCTTCCCAGCCCGGGGTTGCAAGGTGTCACTGCCTGAAGGTCCCATCATCAACATGGTTGAACCCGAGGTAAGACTGCTTCCTGGGAGTAGGTTGAGATGGGAGTGAGAACCAGCAGGTGTATTCATGCTCAGGAAAAATGTAAAAGGAACCCGAAATTGCCCTGCCTCTGGATCTCTGGCATTTCTCTACATTGGCCCGAGGCTGGCTTCCACTCTGGCCTTGATGTCTATTGTAAGTGGACTTGAACGTGAGCATCAGAGTCGTCCCTGCAGGGAAGTAGGCTAAGTCATCACTTTCAGTCCTGGATCAGGCACTTAATGAAGCAGCAGGCCAGCTCCGGGAATGTGCTCGTGAGCTCTGTAAGCAGTGAGAGCTGCACATGGTGGGGCAAGAGGCTTCTCTGGGCTTCCCCATGCTGTGTAATTAACCTGTCAATGACATATTTGTGCACCTTCTATACTATTAAGCATGCAAGGTGCCACTATGGCAGATCCTATATAGTAACTCTCTCTTTACTCTTAGTCCCTGGCACAGGCCTGGCTGAGAAGGTGGTGGTGGCTGTGCTGGGCAGTGAGCCTCCCAAACCTCCAGGTGCGGGTTCCAGGTACACAGCCACCTCCATCATACTCTGGCAGCCCAGACCACAGGTTTTGGAGTCAGGCCTGACTTGATTTCCAAATGGATCTCTTAATGGCTGTGTGGTCCTTGACAAGTCATTTAACTTTTGCAAATCACCGTGAAGTGGGGGAACCATTAGTTTGGAAGATAATAAAATTATCATTTTTGTTAAGTCAAACAGTCAAATATCTGCAGTTTCATGTGGTTCAACCCCCTAGGATAGAGAATTTTTTGTGAGGATTAAATGAGATTATATGGTAAAAGTTGTACTCTAGTCCCTATCTTGATCCTCCTCCTCTTTTTGTAATTATTGATATTATTAATAATAAATATTATTTATGCCTGGGTAGGACAGTTCAAAACGTGGGTATGAGAGGTGGATACTTCTCCAGCCCTCAGATCCCATGAAGGGTTTTTCCTCAGCACTTCTCCCCTCGGGAGCGGAGTTTCTGACTGGTGGTGACAGCCATCCTCCTTGTTTCTAGATTGGGAGGAATGGGTCTATCTAGAATACTAAAAGTAAAGGTGAGTGTTTGTCCCTCTCTGCCCTCCTCCTCGGGCTGTGCAGGCCACAGTTCTGGATAAGCTGTCCTCTGCAAGTTTCTGGCTTTAGAATGGGGCTTCTGGGTGGTGGGAGAGGCAAGGAGGAGCAGGAAACCCACCTCTGAGCCATACCTGCCAATCTAGATTTCAGCAGCAACAAAACAGATGCTTTGAAATCCACCTCCTCCTTCCCGGCCCTCTCATTTGACTTAGCATCTGGGCACAGAGGAGAGTGGTAAGGTTAATCAGTCCCCCTAGTCCTCCACAAGAGGAACTGGGCCAACTGGCACAGGGACTGGGCGATGGCAGACGCCCCGAGGCTTGCATGTGCGGGAAGAAAGTCTGGACTGGCAGGGAAAGGAAAGTCGCTCATGGTGTGGTGGCAAGAAGTAATTTCAGACCACTGGCTGGGGCTGAGGCAAAAGTCAAGCAGAAAGAATCCCGCTGCAGGTTACAGTTTCCTTGGGCCTTTCAGCCAGAGGGAATTTCCTCACTAGAGATTTTTTTCCTCAGGCCTCACCTTTGACTGTGGTCTCCAGGTTTTCTGTCCTTCTAGAACATTCTCCTGCCCATCCAGATCCCTGTGGTCTTCTCACCCTGAGCAGTTTAGCTCCTGCCTTCTTCCCCTCTGCCCACCGTAACCCCAGCCCCACACTGCACCTTACTCTCCCTAAAGTTCCTCTAGTTCTACACCTGTAGCTCTGGGGCTCCTAAGCAGAGCAGATTCAGAGATCTGCAAACCTGCACGAGAAAAAAAAAAAAAAAGACATCCTTGTTTTCACTGACCTTTAGAGGAAATCCAGCATTTCCTTTAAATACAAGTATAGGCAACAAATGATAGTAATGTTAGCAGTTATTCGTCACTAATAGAAATCACAGATCTTTTCATACAGCATAATGGTTGTTACAGATATCTGGAATGTCATCGTGCTCATCACAACTTGGAAATTACAGTTCTCTAATCAGACCTGCTGCTAGAGCTTGTTAGGTGTTACTACATTATAATTTCACTGAACACTTTGGGAACTGTGTTTCCACAGGACTGGTTTCCTTTGTAATCCTGTGTTTTTATTTTATGAACCTGAGACAATTGTTCTAAGGGATCCATACATTTTGCCCTAATGCTAAGGGACTTCATGGTGTAATAAAGCTTTAAAATTCTTACTTTGGCTGGAAAATCACCACAGAAATTATGTAGTTGGAGTTTTCCTTTAACATGATCAGTTCCTAGCAGGAGCTCTCTCTGCAGTCAGGACCTGGGACCAGGAGGCCAGTGAGGCACAGTGAGACACTCTGTCCCTGAGACTAAGTGGCAGAAGGTGGTTCCCAAGATTTCCCATCCTGCACCCTCCACTGTAGGGAACAGGCATTTGTGTTCCCTTCCATGAATTGGGGAGGCCTGGACTTTTGTGTGTGACACTAAATGTGACTTCCCAGGTCAGGTCATGAGAAGTGTCACCTTCCTCCAGGGAGGGCTCCAGCGGAGGTCTTGCTGACAGCTGCACAAAACATGGGGTAGGAGTAGGAGGGTGAGTGGGGCGAGAGGCCTGGGGGTGATTCAAGCCACCTCTCCCGCCAGCCACCATCTGCACTTGCACAGCTGCCCACAGACCCTATTGCTCAGTCCAGTCTCCAAAACCAGGAGAGATAATAAAATGACTGTTGTTGCTTTAAGGTGCTAAGTTTGGGGGTAACTTACTCCATAACAATAGTAACCAGAATAGAAGGTGTGTGGGATATGTCTGTGTATATATTCGTGTATGCCGGTGCCAAGAAGTATATATACATTTTAAGAGATGTTTTCTATGCATTAGTTTTCAAGTTAAATTGAATGGTACCAATGTGTAGTATGACATTTGCTCAAGAGATGGTGCTAATCAAATGAGTACTAGCATCACCATGCGACAGGCAGGACAGTCAAAGAGAAGGGTGGAAGCAGCGTTGGAGGAATCCAAGACCATGGTTTTTTTTTTTTTTTTTTTTTTTTTTTGAGACAGAGTCTCACTTTATAGCCCTAAGTTGAGTGCCAGGGAGTCACAGCTCATAGCAACCTCAAACTCTGGGGCTCAAGCAATTCTCTTGCCTCAGCCTTCCAAGTAGCTGGGACTACAAGTGCCCACAATAACACCCAGCTACTTTTAGAGCTGGGGTCTCACTCTAGCTCCAGCTGGTCTTAAACTCATGAGGTCAGGTGATTCACTCACGTTGACCTCCTGGAGTGCTGGGATTATAGGCATGAGCCACCTCACTGGGCAGCCCAAGACTATTTTGAAGAGGTTTTTGAAATTTGAGAACACTGTGAAAGTTCAGCCACAATGGCGATGTGAGTGAGTAGTCTAGCTATGGGGGATCTGAAGGATCTGGTGTACAGTAGAAACCTGCTATTCTGGCAGTATTTCTGGGAGAAATTGACACAACATGAACAGCAGGACAAATGGACACTTGGGTCAACATTACTCAAGCAGCAATTCGCTATAATCAGAAGTGTCTAGACACTGATGAGCTCCTCTTGTCATTGGTCTGTATTGAGTATTCCAATTTCAATATAATTCTTTCCTTTCTTAAAAGTGTATACATTTCTTTATCCCCCCTGTATATATTTAGTTTTAATTATTTTTTATTAATACATAATATTTGTACATATTACAGGGTACAGATGCTGTTTTGATACAAGCCTACAATGTGTAATGATAAAATAAGGGTAACTAGGATATCCGTCACTTTGAACATTTATCATTTCTTTGTGTTGGTACCATTTTGAATTTTCTTTTCTAGCTATTTTGAAATATACAGGGTGGACCTAAAGTTCATGTGCAATTTAAAATAGTTCAACATAGCAAATTGTACATGAACTTTATGGACACCCTGTGTATAATGTGGTTCACTGTAGTCACTCTCCTGTGCTATTAAGCATCAGAACTGTATGTTTGCACCCACTAACCATCCCTTCATCCCTTCCCCTCACTCCCACACACCCTTCCCAGCAACCATGATTCTACTCCCTACTCCATGAGATCAACTTTTTTAAACTCACAAAGATGAGTGAGGACATGCGCTATTTGTCTTTCTGTGCCTGGTTTATTTCATTTAACCTAATGACCTCCAATTCCATCCAAGTTCCTGAAGTGACCAGGATTTTATTCTTTCTAAAGGATGGATAGTGTTCCATGTGTACATCGGAGTACACCACATTGTTTTAACCCATTCACCTGTTGATGGACAGGTGTGTCCATTCCTTATCTTTCCTACTGTGAATAGTGCTGTGATAGACATAGGGGTACAGGTATCTCTTTGACAGAATGATTTCCTTTCTTTTTTTTTTTTTTTTTTTTTTTTTGAGACAGAGCCCCAAGCTGTCCCCCTGGGTAGAGTGCTGTGGCATTAAAGCTCACAGCAACCTCCAACTCCTGGGCTCAAGCGAGTCTCCTGCCTCTGCCTCCCAAGTAGCTGGGACCACAGGCGCCCACCACAACGCCCAGCTATTTTTTGGTTGCAGC
>CAUYQV010056149.1:0-31840 GCA_963574575.1 Galagoides demidoff | reverse complement strand
CTGGGGCTGGGTTTGAACCCACCACCTCTGGTATATGGGGCCAGCGCCCTACTCCTTTGGGCCACAGATGCCACCCTACTATGTCATTTGTTTGAGGAAAAGATTTTCAAGTTAAGAATTGTGGAAAAAAAAATCATTTGGGTGGGGGCTCTTCTCATAAAATAAATATGGTATGACTTGATATCAATAAATTTATGTATGGTAGTATTATATTTGAATTGTTTATTCTTTTTTTGGTTGATTTGTTTTCATGTTAAATCATTCTTAAGGTATTTTGTAGAATTTACATAGTACATATTTTTGCCTTTACGGTAGCAAACTGTTCTAGTTTTATTTAGAAAGAAGCTCAAGGGACTGACTTGAGGTTGCCTAGATGTTAGCCTGATATGCATGTTTTATTCTGTTATATAAATTAGGATATTTATGAACTCTTTTAGCAAAATCAGGAATTTGAGATGTTTTAATACTTTTTCTTAAAGAACATCATTCCTCCCTTCTTGAAAACAAGAACAAATTAGTGGAATGACATTGCATTTTTTTATATACATATATAAAATATATATACATATATTTTAAGTCTTAAGCTGTCACCCTGGGTAGAGTGCTGGGGCGCCACAGCAACTTCAAACTCTTGGGCTTAAGCAATTCTCTTGCCTCAGCTTCCCAAGTAGCTGGGACTACAGACGCCTGCCACAATGCCTGGCTATTTTTGTTGTTGTAGTTGTCATTGTTTTAGCTGGCCCAGGCCGAGTTCAAACCCACCAGCCTCGGTGTATGTGGCTGGCACCCTAACCTCTGAGCTACAGGCACTACCTGACACTGTATAATTTTTAAAAAGCTTGCTCCATGAGCTTATTCATTTGTCCTTTTGTGTTGTCTTTTAAGGTAGTAGAAAGATAACCCTCTTTTTCTTTAGGAAAACAGGGTATTATATAAAAATACTAGCATTATTCTCTGATTGTGACTTTACATGACAATTACTAGAAAGTTGTTGGCATTCTCAGGCATGTTAGGGTGTGGACAATTGGCAGTCTTTATCTTTCTCTTAGTCTTAGGACTGAAACTTACAATTAGGACAGAATTTTCAGTATCTTTTTACTGCAAATCCACCTGGTGCTTGCTTTTGCTAGTACCTAGTGGAAGGAGGTGGCACCTTGGTGTATTAAGTATGTGTGTTGCACTATTATTTTTTTGAGCATCATATTTTAAGAAATAACTTAAAAATATGACTTTTTAAAATACATTTTCTGTAATGTATGTTTATAAGTTAATAGATTCTAGGTGTTATAGCTCATTTTAAAAAAAGTTTTTGGTTTAAAGTAATTATAGATTCACAGGAAATTGCAATAATAGTACAGAACAGCTCCATGTACACTTCCTCAATTTCTCCCATTGGTAATATCATAAATAACTATAGTAAATACCACAACTTAGGAAATTGATGTTGGTATAGTCTTCAGACCTCTATTGGATCTCTTTTTGAATCCTTTTGTGAATCACAGTATTCTTCTATAATTAAATAATAATTTAATTTATTGGTTTAAGAAATTTGGATTTGCAACCTGGCTGCTTAGTAACTAAGACAGATAGGAAATTATATCTTATGCCAGTTATCAGTTTATTGCCCCTTGGCTTCTTGTTTACCTGATCTGATTAATTGAGCTTCAAACATTTCTTTTTTGCATCAAGCACACTACTAAATTGTGCCAGTAGAGGGTGCTGGAGGGATACTGCAGAATGATGGGGCTTCCCTTCCAGTTTCTGATGTGCTGCAGTTGTTTCTTGCTCTTGCTGCCAGGTGTGGGGGACATCTTTTGCTATTTGGTTCAACCCCGCTGGGCACCCAGTCCCTCAGTGAGCTTATGGCATTGGTTCTGCCTTAGTGAGGTCCTCCTAAAGTCCTTCTGACACAGACACTGTACACCAGACCTTAGCATCAATCACCTTGCCAGTGAGCTGGCTCTAGGAGCCCTGACTTCTTTTGCTCACCTGCCTGCCAACTTTTGCTGTCTGTACTCCAGAGGGTTGTTTCCTGCTTACCTGTGCTCCAGCTTTCCCTGGGCAGTACAACAAACTTCTTTGCTATTTATTGGGGGTGCTGTCACACTCACTATAGTGAGGTCTGAACACCAGCTTTAGAGAAAAGGGCCACACTTCCAAGTTTGCTCTTCCTTGGGCTAATCTCCCTCAGCCCTAGAGTTATAATTCTTTTTATAGTTACTCTTTTATTAGAGTTAATAATTCTTCATAGTAAATTTTTCCTGTTCAAATTTTGGGTTCTTTTTTTTGATTGGACTCTGACTAACAGTAGCTAGTTGATTTGGTGTCTAATGTTATTAACTAGTTCCATGGATAAAGTTTCTGATACTTTTTGTGCAAAACAAAAAACCACAAGTAGTTATTTTAGATAGTCTTTTAAATGTCATAATAATGGCAAGAATAGTAACCACTATTTAATGATTTCTACTACATGTTTTATTTTTATTCCAAGTATTTTAAGGCACAGTTTTTGTTTTTATACTAAAGCAAGACAGCCTGCAAAGGGGGTTATCTTTTATTGACTTTGGTGGGATGGGGATGGGAAGAAGCTAAAGCATGTTATTTTGCCTTGCTAAAAAAATATAACTAATAAGCAGCAATGCAAAGATTTGAATCCAGGGTATGTTGCTGTTTTTTCTAAAAACATTTTCATTTGACTGTTCTGTATGACTCTTTTGGGGAAGTGAGGCAGGGGAAAGTATTAAGTACCTATAGATAGGATATGATTATTTTATTTCACTAGTAAATATTGCTTAGTTACTGATATTTTGTCTTTATTTATAATGGTGATATAGTTTTTGTTTTCTTTTTAAAGATCTCTGGGTCATTTGAAAGGAATAGGGAAGAAGACCTAAGCAAGTTATTTTCTTTTATTTTATTGAGACAGAGTCTCACTTTATTGCCCTTGGTAGAGTGCAGTGGCATCACAGCTCACAGCAACCTCCAACTCCTGGGCTCATGCAATTCTCCTGCCTCAGCCTCCCAAGTAGCTGGGACTACAGGTGCCTGCCACAATGGCCAGCTATTTTTTTGTTGCAGTTTGGCCAGGGCTGGACTTGAACCTGCCACCCTCAGTTTATGGGGCCAGCACCATACCCACTGAGCCGCAGGAGCTGCCCTGAACATGTTATTTTTATATAGAAGGACTTGAGGGAATCAATTAACAAAAGTTAAAGTCTTTCCTACAGTGATATTTTATATTTGTGCTTTAAATACTGTTTTGATTTTTTTTCTATTTTCAATATATTTTAATAAGTTTACTCATCTTTTTTATTCTATTGTTTCTTTAATTATTATTCACAAGTTAATTAAGGTTTATATACTTAGGTGAATTATTTCATTATCCAACTGTACCCTAGGAAGCTGTTATTCTTTTAATAACAGCAAAGCTTGATTCAACTGTTTTAAGTGAAATTGAGCTTCCAGGAATCTATATTATTTTGCATAGATGTTGTTGTTTTATATTAAAACTTAATTTACTTAAAATATGAACACCAAAATAAGGCTTGTAGAAAAGAGTTAGCATAGCATGCTTGAAACTGTTACTCTTATCATCCCACATGTAAGGTTGGTCCTTGACTGGCATCTGGAAACTGACAGGAGTGACTCACTGTGCTTAAACTGTTTGTACAAGCAGTAAAGTTTATGTTGAATACCTGCTTTACTTTTGGGAGTCTGGAATTTTGGTAGGTGCTAGGCAAAGAGTGTCTGTGTGGCCAAACTCTAGTAAGAACCTTGGACACTGAGTCTCTGAGTTTCCATGGTAGACAACATTTCACACATGTTGTCACAGCTTATTGCTGGAGGAATTAATATTCTCTGTGACTCTACTCTACTAGGAAGAGGCTCTTAGAAGCTTGCATTTGGTTTTCTCCAGATTTCACCTCTTGTGCCTTTTCTCTTTGTTGATTTAGCTTTGTGTCCAGTTTAGTATAATAAAACATAAGTACAACTATGTGCTGAATCCTGTGAGTCCTTCTAGAAAATCATAGAATCTGCAGTGGTCTTGGGATCCCCAACACAAGGGTGTTCTCTTATTTCTAATTTTTCATCCTGGGATTACATGTAAAGTCATTGTTTCCCTCCTTGGTGTATGTGTATGCATACATGTAGGTTCTATATTTAATTTGCCTAATTAAAGGCCTATTTATGAGGTATGGGATAGCTCTTTTGGATCTTTTCTTCAGAGGAGCAGTAAAATTGTAAGATGAGCTTATAAGCAAATGCATAATTAATAAATATTTAGGTTTACTGTTTTCTAAGCACATCAACTTGAGAATGTCTTTAGGTACCCAGAAGTCATCTTTCTTTTCTTGATGTACTACAAGCAAAACCTTGTTCACACAAATATACTCTGCTCTTCTGCTCCTCCTTCCCAGTAGTAGTAAGTGGGTGTTCAGTACTACACATTCCTTATAAAACTACTCCTTCTTTAACTTGTGTACCTTAGGTAGCCCAAACTAGAGTAAAGTGGACTGGTATAGGGCTCTGCATCCTCCTGCCAAGATCCTTCCCCCTAAGTCCAGCATCTAGCCTCACTGATACAATCTATTTTATTTTGTCTGTTTCTCTCAGGACGCCTGGGTTTTCTGTCAGTACTCAGATCCTCCTCCCCACATATGTCTCCTCATCTGATTCTCATCTTTCACTGTTGTCTAACTTCCTAACTCATACCATTCTACACTCTGGAACTCATAATCCATCAGCTCAATTCTTATCTTCAACTTTATTTCTATATACTATCTTTCTAAAATCTGGCTTTTGCTTGAGCCCACTGCTTCTCTTATAGCTCTTTCAAATGACGCTGTTCTCTCTCTCCCACCCTTTGTTTCTCTGGCCTGAAGACGTGCACATATCTTTCTTACTTGTTCTTTCTTCTTCCATACTGTTACTTTTTTTTTTTTTTAACTCCTTAAAAACTCCAGCCTTGCAGTTCATGCTGTAAGATTTTACCATCTGCTAGCCTCTACTTGCAGTTATCTATAAATCCTTGGGATTCAGATCATCTTTTGAAGATTTTAGCTCCATGCTCACTATCACTCTGTTTGTTATTATGCTCATCCTAATTCCTGGCCATTTAAATATCTGTTTAGGTGAGTTTTCTAAAGAACTCTGTTCTGACTCAACCACCTGCTTCCATGGTCATACTCTGGAGGTTGCCATTACCAATAAATGGACCCCCTTTATAATCTCAATTTCAAGTATCCCATTCTCTGACCACCACCCCCTATTCCTCTGATTTACTAATATTTTCTAAATTCCATTAATTTTTTTGATTCCATGGAGACTAATAATATGGCCCTATCATGTTTTTACTGTCTCTCACCCATTTACCCATGTTTTTACTTCTTTCCCAGGTTAGATTTTCTAAGCATGGATTCCATTGTCTATAAGTGATTCTTTTGTATATATTCCTACAAGTCTCTTGCATTCTCTCCCATCTTCCTACTTTCCTGACATATTCCCAACTCCTGTGCACCACAATACCTGTTATAGCAATGCTGCTGGTGGGAAAACCAACCAACAATCATGTAATCATGCTGATTGTCTTCACTTCAGATTCATGTCCATGAATCACTTCTGGCTTCAGTGTTGCCAGAAGTCCACTTTCTTTTTACTAAACAGGTTATTCCATTTCTCTCTTAGACTATTTCACACCTTCTTTTTAAATTTTCATCTTCTACTATTTTTACTGCCAGCCAATAATCTTCTCTTATATTTAGGACAATAGAAGTATACTAATAGGAGTAGAACTTTAGATAGTCCCATCTCCTCATCCACCAGTCTATCTCATCTGTACTCCCGTATGCCTTCTTATTTATTTATTTATTTTTTGGATGAAATGCCCATGCTTTTAAGGCCAGTTTTCTACTTGTATACTAGATTTCATTACATTTTGCCTTCTCAAAGACATTATTTTAGCCACCTCTCCCTCTACTGCACTTGCTCCTTAGGTTAGTTCATCCATTCTCTTGACTTCATCTAATAAATGGATGACTTCCAAATTTTTATCTATGACCTGAGGTCTCCAAACTTATATATCCAACAACTTCAGATTTTCACTTGGCATATCAAAGTTAATATGTTTAATAATCAAACTAAAAATTTAAGTTTTGACATTATCCCAAACTTTCTCTTCTTGTAATTTCTCACAGTCATATGGATTAGTGACTTAAATCTTCTAATTACTCAGGTTAAAAAACTTGGCATTATCTTTGACTCCCTTCTCTCTCACTTCACATCTAATTCTCAATTAAATCATATTAGTTCTACTTCAACTATATAAAAGAAGATAACTCTACAGGAAAAGGATAGACATAGTAGACAGAAGAAAATGTAGATTGTAGATAAAAGGAAAATGACTAAAAAATAAATGAAGTGAAATGACAAAAAAAAGAAAGGAATTATAATTGAAATCACTAGTATTCTTATTTTATCAAAAAGTTTGTGTAGTTTACTTTTGCTGTACATTTTCTTATAGGATTGAATTAATATATTTTGTTGATGTTTGGTTCCACCCCATCTAAATCTGACTTTTGTGCTGAGAAAACATGGGCTCTTGTTAACCAGCTTTAGCTTTTAGGACCCAAGTTTACTTTTCTTAGTACTTTTCGATGTTTTTGAATTGTGTTTACAGTTATATTTCATTTTTAAAATACTTGTAGTTTGTCATTTATTTTGATGCATATACCTAGTAATATGCAAAAGCCTAAATAACGTATCACTGTCTGTTTGCTGTATTCTTTTTTTTTTGAGATAGAGTCTCACTATGTCACCCTTAGTAGAGTGCTGTGGTGTCACAGCTTATAGCAGCCTCAAACTCTTGGGCTTAAGTGATACTCTTGCCTCAGCCTCCCAAGTAGCTGGGATTATAAGTGCCCATCATAACACCAGATATTGTGTTGTTGTTGTTGTTGTTGCAATTGTCATTGTTGTTCAGCAGGGCTGGGCCAGGTTTGGTGCATGTGGCTGGTGCTGTAACCATTGTGCTATGGGTGCCGAGCCACATTTGATGTATTCTTATTGATAAAAAGCAAAATAATTGATTTTAAATGTTTTTAATGATGATTAAATCATGTTAGATTTTGAAATTTATTGTTGTTATCATTTTAATATTGTATTTTTTTATCTGACTATAGATAAGTTCTCATTTTGTATTTGATGAGAGTTAGTATTCATATTTGAGTTACGGTTCCTTATATTGAATTTTGACCCTTTTTAAATGTGGTGTTAATGGGAACATTATGCCAAAAGATGGTATAGAAGTAGTTGTATGTTTTTGAAGTATATTTATTGATAATTTAATAAATGTTAACCTCAAATGATCAATTCTTCCTTTATAGCCTTCCTGTAAATTAAATTCTTTGTACTGTTAGCATATCTAAGACAATCCTAAGCATATTTTTTTTTTAGTAATTTGTCCTTGTATACTAGGAAGTTTTTGTAGAACAAATACAATTTCCTAGCTGATGAATGAAAAGAAAAACCAGATTTTTTTTTAATTTAGTTTTTATTTCTGTCAAGCTGATACCTGTATATAATTGCCATTATTAGTTTTTTTTGAGATATTTTTTCTTAACAATACCTAAAACTTTTTTTTTTTATTAAATCATAGCAGCGTACATTAATACTATCATGGGGTACAGTGTCCTGTTTCTGTATACAATTTGAAATACTTTCATCCAATTGGTTAACATAGTCTTCATGTCTTTTTCTTAGTTACTGTGTTAAGACATTTATATTCTACATTTAGAGAAATTCACATGTACCCTTTTAGGATGAACCATAGGCATGATCCCACCAATCACCCTCCCTCCTTCCCTCCGCTCCCTGTCCCCTCTCACCATATTCCTGGGCTAAAATTGGGTTATAGCTTTCCTATGAAAACTATAAATTAGTTTCATAGTAGGGCTGAGTACATTGGATACTTTTTCTTCCATTCTTGGGATAAAGAAGAATATTTTCCAGCTCAGGCTTTTTTTTTTTTTTAATCTCTTTGCTGATAAGTATAAATCTTAATGGAGAGATTCCATTCCTTTACTGATGACACTGAAGTTAGTAAAGTGAAAATTTTAAGATAAATGAGTATGGTGTTTCCTCACCTGGGTTTCAATCTTGGCTCTACAGTGATCATGAAATTATTTAACTTCTCTTTGCTTCAGTTTCCGGTTTGTAAATTGTGAATGATACTTCTTGGCTGGGTTTGGTGGCTCACTCTTATAATCTTCACACTCTGGGAAGCAGACACAGGAAGTAGACACATGCTTGAACTCAGGAGTTTGAGAGCAGATGGAACAAGACAGAGACCCCCATCTCTACTAAAAACAGAAAAATTAGCCAGGTGCAAGTGGTATGTGCTTGTATTACTAGCTACTTAGGGGGCTGAGGCAGGAGGATCACATGAGCCCAGCTGTTTGCGCTTGCTGTGTGCTATGCATTGCCCCACTGTGCTCTAGCCTGGGTGATAAGAATAAAACTGTCTCAAAACCAAAACAAAAAACAAACAAAAACCTTCTTAAGATTGTTGGGAAGATAAGATTAACTAATGTATGTAAAGTATTTGGAATAGTCTTTGACAGAAAATAAATGCTTATTAAATGATTGCTGTTATTAATGTTGGTGGAACTATTACCATCACAATCATGGTTTTTACTGAGTCTAATGGTGATAACTGGGAATAAGTAGCTTTCAGAATCAAAGTTCCTGCCATTGTCTGAAGTCAAAATCTTTGGCAGATTTATTTAGAAATTGTGTATCTATACAGGCAGTCCTTTGCATAGTCATAATATGCATGAATTTCTATTTCTATGTTTTAGTTAAGTAACATCTGTCTCACAACTACATGGTTCAAATTTCTGTTACTATAGTCTGTTAACTATAATTGAATAAAGTACAGACTTTGCAATTAACTCTTCAGTGTACAAGTAAATATATAAATATGTGATCAGTGGCTAATCATTTCATTTCTTTCAAAGTCTATTGGTGATTGGTCACAATGCAGTTGTGTTGTCTCCTTGTCTCCCAGTGATAAATTCATGTGACAGTTTGCAAAAAACAAATAGTAGAAAGGGAAATTGGCTAACAAAAATAAAAGTACAGCAAAGAAAATAAAAGTGATAGATAATGCTAAAAGTGAAATTACATATGATCTCAGAAAACTGCATAATCTTTGAAGGTCTGAAAATAATGACAGCAATATGAAGATAGGATGAGACCGAGGCTTGAGTGAAGCTGTGATATGAACCATATTGAGAAAGTCTGATGAATTAAAAAAAGAACATGTTAAAGTCACTTTAACTTCTTTTAGTTTAAGTTACACTAGGAACAGAAGGCCACTTATGTTGAAGTGGAGCATTTACTTCTAATTTGGATTGAAGGTTACAATAAGAAAAAAATCCAATCAATATTGGGCTAGCACTCAAGCCAAAGTATTAAAGCTAGTTGACGCACTGAAGGAAATAGTAATTATAAGGAGGCTGGCCATCATACAATTTTTTTTAGCTTAATTTCAGAAAAAATATGGCATAAAGTGTGTAATTGAAAACATTCAAGCATCATGGCAGGAAACAACAATGAATAGTATGCGTGTAGTGTGTCAAAACTTTTAACTTCATTATAGAAGCAACTTTTCAGTTGAATTTGAATAGGCCATACATGGAAATGTAGAAGAAGTAGCAGACTGTGGGAGTGTTGACATGGTCACTATTCGGTGGACTCCAGATATGTAGCCAGAGGAGCTTAGTGAAGACAAACTCATGTGCATAAATAAATGGTTGCAATAAAAAGGATGAATATCCTAAAGGAAATGACTCTGGCAAAAAGTTCACATTAAAAGAACTCTTAGAAATATTTCATAACATTGAAAATGCAAAGGATAAAATATTGGAAACTGATCCAAACTTAAAAAGGAATAGGGCAGTTTACCAAGACATACAAAAGAATACTTCATATTGTAAGTTATATGAGAAGGCACTGTTGAAACTATTTTTATTATTTTTTTCAAATAAAGAAAATACTTTAATTTCTAATGTTTCTAAGTGCCTTAAATGATAAAGTACTAAGTATATAATAGTTTTACTTTTTTCCTATTTCCTATGCATTTATAACTGACAATAAGGGAATTATTAATGCTTTAATGAAAAAAATTTAAAGGCCACAGAACAATTATACTTATTCCCATTACATAATCACTTTGTATAGTTTCAGGTTGTAAGGTTATTTTTCTGATTAGATACTATTGCACATAGTAAGGAATGGCTGTGTATCTTTCTCTGCTTGATTCCTTTAGTAAGGGAAAAACAATCTCAGTGATTCTCATATTAGGAGATTTTCCCTAACTATCTTTTTGTTTTAGTCTCTTTAGGGTAGGACTAATTGGGATTCTAGGTTTTTATAAAATTAGTTTTAGTGTTTTACATATTGCTCCAAAAAACTGTGATTGAATTTTAGATTTTCTTTTTTGCAGTTCTATTTACCCCTTTCTATTATGTTATCACTTTCTCATTTTTAATAACAAAAATTTAGTACAGCAAGAAGAAGTGTTCTTTAATTGAGGATTGGTCAGATCCTTCCTCTCTTCCATTTTTATCTGTAGTCTTCATGGAAGTGTATAGAATGCTTCATGGAAGTGTATAGAAGTCCTTTAATGCTTTAAAGGACTAAATTAGGCAAAAATAAAAAAGAAAAGTTAAAGATTCGTATTATAGGAGATTAAGGTAACATCTGTTTTTCTTATTTTTTTCCTGCAGTTAAGTCTAAAGCAACACTAGACATGATGAGTTTTTGGTGTTAGAAATCTAACATGGTATTAAAAGCTGCTTAAATCTCTATTCTGAGTAAAAACTTCATTAAGTACTATGGAAGTCAGAGCTTTCTCTTCTTAATGAGAATGGAAGGTGTAAAAGTAATTTATAATTGGTAACTACTTTATAGTTTACAGTGCACTTTTACCATGAGTTTTTTAAATTTCAACTTTATGTTAACATAATTAACATATAAGCAGGTATTCGTGTTTTAGAAATGTGGACAATGGGACTTTGGTGTTTGTGACTTGCCCAGGGTTATGCAGGGAATTTATAGTCTTTTCTGTTGCTAGCTTAGGAGGGGTGGCAGGCTATAATGTAAAAGACCATACATACAGTTTTGTAGTAATAAACTTGGGCTTAAATTCTAGTCTTATAATTCAATAGCTATGTTGCTTTAAGCAGACCATTGCTACTTTCTGAAATCAGTTTTATCATTTGTTATCTGAGGGCTGTTTTCAAACATAATTGCAGTAATATAGAAGTGTCTGCCTTAAAGTTAAGATAGTTGATAAATAGTGGCTTCTATTTTAATAGTAATTGTTAATGATAATATCACATATCATTCTCAGGAGGTTTTATTTCAAATTTTTGATCAGGTCAGTTATTTACTATATTACAAATAATGTTGTGTGTGTTTCCTCTGTGGTTTGTTAACGTTCTATATTTAATAGGTATCACAGAACTGGCTATATCGTGTCAGACTGCCTGTCTACTTATTTTCCTCCCCTACTAGACCGTAAACTCATTGAAAAAAATAAGTGGGATAGCAGTTTGCTTTCTGTTTTATTTATAGAGTTAATCAGAGAAGCTCGACTACTTTGAACTATCTGATGAAACACTTAATATTCCATTAGGTGTTTGTGTTACTAATAATATTGATCTAATTCCTGACCCGTTATTCCTAATATATCTTGCTGGTCTCTGTAGGAATCCTTATGTGCTTTAATGAAGTATAATTTTGGAAATGACTAATACATTTTGATAGAAAATATTATGTAATTTTAGTGCTGGAAGAACTCTTAAAGTTTGTGTATTCTACCTCTCCTATTTGCTAGGTGAGGAAGAGGCCCATGGGGGTTAAGTGAGTCTTCTAAAGGCACATGTAAGTCAGGAAAAGAGCAGTACACCAAAGATAAAAAATAAGGTGATAAATATTACCACTTAAAAGAAAATCTAAACCTCTGAGGTTCCTTTTTGAGTAGAACTTAATATACAAATACTATGGTAAGGAAATATAAAATTTTATTCATTTTATCATTTGTCTGGAAGTGCTTGAGAAACAAAATGGTACAAAACTTTAAATTTTCAAAAAGACCAAAAGGAAGGGTAGAACAATATTTCAGACTGTTATCATTGGTTCCTAAGGGAGCTGAGAGAGAAGGGAGAAATTTTGTTTTCTCACATACTTCAGTATTTGTTAATTTATTATAATGAGCATGTAATAATAGTTTATAATTAAAAAAACCCCGTAACATAGAAAATTGTTCTAAAAAAAACCCAGGGGAGATACAAGCTGAAGCAAAGTATATGGGGACATGTGAGACAAATCTGTCTTCATTGACCTGGGTTTTTATTTATTTTTTGAGACAGAGTTTTACTGTGTCACCCTCAGTAGAGTGCTATGATATCACAGCTCATAGCAACCTCAAACTCTTGTACTTAAGTAATTCTTTTGCCCCAGCCTCCCAATTAGCTGGTGCTGTAACTACTGTGCTGCGGGTGCTGAGCCTGACCTAAGTTTTTAGTTAGAGAAACCAAATTTTGCATCTGAAAAAGAATTAGATTTTTTAAAATTCTTGCTTAGCAAGAATTTAAGACAATAGTGAAAGAAATAGTACAGTGAACTGCATGATTATCATTTGATTTGTAGAGACAGTATTTATTTTAGGAGTTCATAGGAAAGAGACACTGTGTATAGTAATCTTATTGAAATTATGAACATTAGAGTATAGTTATTTCTGTGTACTTACTAAGCTTATATTTAGACAGAACCAATCACTTGTTTTATTTATGTAAGAAAAAGACACACTACTACCAAAGTAAACCTTTGGAAAACAGTAAGGATCAGATTAAGTGTTGCAGGTCAGCTGCCACTGTTTGAAATTTTTGAACTCTTATGTTTAATTCAGTAATATTCTAAACCTCTTCTATAAAGTGCCCCATAATGTATCTTTAAATTTTGGGAAGCTAAGTGTGGGTATGTGTTGTTGGCAGAGGAACACTGTGGGTAGATTATACTGCCTCTTGAGTTATAAGACCTAATTAAGAGCAATATGAATTTGGGTAAATTGCTTCTCTGGACTTCATTTTGCTTAGTTGTAAAGTGGAGTTAATAATAGCTAACAAATTTCAAAATCTTAGATTTAGCTGAATTTTAAGAGCTTATGGAAATCCTTTTCAAATAAAGTGGTAGTAAGATTTCTAAAGCTTCTCTAGTATTGTGAAGCACAGAGCAATGCAAATAATAACATATTAATAGTATATCGGATAGGTGACACCCATAGCTCAGTGGGTAGGGTACCAGCTACATATACCCAGGCTAGTGGGTTTGAACCCAGCCTGGGTCAGCTAAACAACAATGACAATTGCAACAAAAAAATAGCTGGGCATTGTGGTGAGTGCCTGTAGTCCCAGCTACTTGGGAGGCTGAGGCAAGAGAATCACTTAAGCCCAAGAGTTTGAATTTGCTGTGAGCTGTGACGCCACAGCACTATACCGAGGGTATCATAGTGAGACTCTGTCTCAAACAAATAAACAAACAAACAAAACCCACAAAAAATAAAAATAGTATATTGGATAATATCTTCACTAAAATAGCACATTTAGTAATAAAGTTTATATAACTTCTTTTTTTAAACTGAGAATATACTGTGGTATTAACATGTTGCATTCTGTGACCATGACTGTTGAGGTCCAGAGTAATAGTTGCTTTCTGTTAATCTGGTCTGATGCAGAGCGGGAGCTCAATGTCTTACTTTTAGAAACCTCTTTGACTTAGCTGGGTTAACTGATCTTGACCAATGTGTTTGGAATAACTCTAAGGCAAATAAAAGCTCTTATCTCCCTAGAAACTAGTTCATATCTCACTGCCTATTTAATTTCAGTCAACAATTTGTGGCCTTTTTTTGGGGGGGGGGAGCAGTTTCTGACTATTGGTAATCTTTTACATGCAATATAAAGATCTGGGAATTTAGGTAACTTATTTCCATGTGATTTTATTATGTATCTCCATGAATTCTTATTTCTGGTGTTCCTAGAAAAAGAAACAACTAAAGCTCTTTGTAAGTACAGCTCAGATTATGTAGTTATTTAAAAAGGCTTTTTGCTCACTGGGCTTCTATATATTCTTGATACCTTATTTCTCCTTTTTTTTTTCCCCCAATATTTTCAGATGTTTTGGAATGTTATTAAGCCCAGGTCGAAACGTGAAGAACAGTGACATGCATTTACTGGATATGGTAATGATAATCTTAAGCGCTTAACCAAGTATAGATGATAGTTATTTTATATTTTAAAAGTATTTTCTATTTAAAAATTTTGTCATATTATCAAAATTGTTTCTTTCAGGCATATAATAGTAATTGAATTTGGAAACCTGAACTTAAAGTTACATGTGAGGGAGGGATTTAGGACAGTTTCCACCAAAACAGTCATTTGCAAGTTGAAAGCAAATAAAAGGATAGTGTTATGACAGTGTACATCTATTCATTATCTTAGGAAGATGACTTTTCTTGGAACCCAAAATAATGAGTACATGATTATAGTAAGTATCTCCAGAGTTAATATGTGTTTCATTTATTTTAATATACACTATAAATTTGAGTATTGTGATTGATGCTTTTGTTTTCCATAAAGCATTTCCCTTTCTTAATTTCTTCTTGATTACCTGTCCTTAGCAAAATATATTTATTGTGGAAAAGGTATTTATTTAATGCCCTTAAAGGTTAATATATTTATTCAATAGCTGGTAAAGGCAGCAAGCCATCTTAACTTTTAAACAAAAATACTTTTTAATAATGCAGTTATTGAAAACATTTAGTTTATGATTTAGAAATGTCATAGGAAATAACATTAAAATAAGAAAATAAGTATAAAGTTCTTTAGTGAATTGAGATTTTTATATTTATTAATAAGCACTACATGTTTTCTTTCAGCTGTGTTTTTCAAATGTCAGTTAAATATTGCTAATTATTTTAACTTTTTCTTTAAATTATTTCATGGTAATATCAACCCTGATTTTCTACCAGTAATGGAATGGCCATTCAGGCTTTTGGGCATCTATTTGTATACCAAGTGTTTTGTGAAGGTCTGGAGTTATAGATATGAGTAAAATATGGTTCTTACCATGTGTGAGTTCATCATCTTGGGATGGAAACAGACCTGTTATATATGTGACTATAGCAATGGGTTAAGTACTCTCTATAGTAGTAAAATGAGCCTCAGAAATAATCAGGGAAGCACTACCTGGATAGGTCAGATAAGGACAAGGTAAGTTAACTTGAATGTGAAAACATAAGTTAGCTATTGATCTCTCTCTCTCTTTCATTTATCTTTACCACATATTAGTAATGAATGTGGCTTACTTAAGCCAAGCCGTAGCCTTTTTGAGCTCTGAAAATTCTGTAAGGAGGTACTTTGGAAGCATTGTGTTATTAAAAAATTTCAAGATTGTAGGTTCTAATTAATCAGAGTCTTTCAGAATTTAAAAGATGAAGGTGAATCACTGGCACAGACTTGTCTACAAAGTCTTAGTTCAGATTATAGAATTATAGATATGATGCAACTTTCTGGGGCTCCTTCATCATGTCTGTCTAATTTGCAGAGCAGTCCTCCACCTTTGAGTCAATATCAAAACAAAGGCTTGTCAGCATTCAGAGAAGGGGCTTACCTGCACAGCAAATATTGGGTAAATGGGAGGGTTTGTATTTGCAATTTGTTACTACCCAGTTCTGTTAATCTTTGTGATGTCTGTAATATGTGGTCATTGAATCTCAGCTAGACTACATCTAATAAAAAGGAACTTATTAACTTATGCTAAAGTCTAAGGGAAAGTTCTGGTTATTACAAAATTATTTCATGATAATCACCATATAATCACATTTCTTATAACTTTGCCTGATTATTCTTTGTTCTGCCTACTAGAGCAAGTCGTTAATACTTCTGCTCCTTCTGTGACACACCCAAGTACCATGTGAATCCTGGAAACAAATTTTACTTTCTTATACTTATTTAGTCTCATGAATTTTGAAAAAGCATGCAATTATATTTTATTTAACTTGAGAATTTGTGAGACTTTTCTGTTTGTTTTGAACAATTTTTAACCAGTATAGTCCTTCCCTGTGAATATTTCTGATAAGCAGGGTGATTTGAGATTTTTCTAGGTTAATAAATCCATAATTTTTTTTAGTTTAATGTAAACTCTTTGTAAAATGAAAGTCATAAACCATAGTCAGATTGCTTACTCATGTATTGCACAATGACATACTGGTCAAAGATAGCTTGTCTCTCTGACAGTGGTCCCATAAGTTTATAGTACTGTATTTTCTGCGCTTTTCTGGTGTTTAGATACATAAATGCTTACCATTTTGTTATAATTACCTACAGTATTCAGTACAGTAACATTGTGTACAAGTTACAAATAGGCTGTACCATATGCCTGGTCATGTGGTAGGATATGGGTGGGGAACTTGTGGCCTTCTGATTTCAAGATTGTTCTTTTTTATGCACCAAAGGAGGCAAGAAAACCTACATCTTTCTCTACTGCACCCCTTTTAATAAAAGAATTTCTTCTGTAAAATTTGGATTCAGTCAAAAGGCCATAATGAAGGACTTAGAAGGCCATGTCTGGCCTTACCGTTGTAGGTTCCCCACCTGATATTCAAACCATGATGAAATTACCTAAGAAGATATTCTCAGAAAGTATCCCTGTGGCATTAAGTAACACATGACTTTATATATATATATATATGTGTGTGTGTGTGTGTGTGTGTCTATATGTACATAAATAAAATCATATATAGGGCAGCACCTGTGGCTCCGTGGGTAGGGCGCTGGCCCATATATTGAGGGTGGCGGGTTCAAACCCAGCCCCAGCTAAACTGCAAAAAAAAAAAAATAACCAGGTGTTGTGGCGGGCGCCTTAGTCCCAGCTACTCAGGAGGCTGGGGCAAAAGAATCACTTAAGCCCAGGAATTGGAGATTTCTGTGAGCTATGATGTCACGGGATTCTACTGTGGGCAATAAAGTGATACTCTGTCTCTAAAAAAATAAATAAAATAAAATCATATATAAACAAAATTAGTTTTTTTGGGGAGGGTACAAGTAACAAAGAATCCATTTTCTTCCATGGTAAGAATATTTTTGGTCAAAGTACTTGTAGTGTAGGAATAAGGGGCTCAGAATTTTTGACTCCCAGCTGTTGATACTTAGGAAAACCCTAATTAATGACAAGGAACCAAGAAAAGCAGAAAACCCAGCAGAGGCAGGTTTCTTGCTACTGCAACACAATATAAATTTCAGAAATGCCTCAGAAAGTTTGTGGATCTTTACCATTAGCCATTTATTGACGCTAGACCATAGCTGGATCCACAGTTAAAAATACATTTTGTGTTGTAATCTAGTACTCTTGTAATGTGCATATGTGTAAAATGGTGAAAGTAAATAGTTCATTTAACAGTTCCTAATCCTTATGTCCTCTGTTATCATCTCTTGTACTTTCTTCCTCCCTGTCCCATCTCTGTCCTTTTATCTCTGATCCCACTCCTTCTGCTTCTCTCTCCATTCCTTGCCTCATGGTATCTCCCTTTGTTTTTTATCTGCATAAGTTATAATTTTTAAGTTTTGTAATGGTATTTTCTCCATTTCTTACCACTTAGTAATTTCCAAATACTCTGTTTTCATATATATATATTTTTCCTCCTTCATAATATGTTATCTTGTAAACTTTTCTTCTGTGTGGCCTTTTTATGGTTATTTTCTCCATTTCTTTCTTACTATTTAGCAATTTTCAAATATCCTACTTTTTTTTAAATGTTTTTTTCCTATGTTCTAAGTTTTTCTTCTTGATGGCCTGATTTGTCATCAAAACCTTTTAGCTTCCACTACTGAGTGCCCACTGTCTTGAGCATTTATTTGTTAATTGAAAGAGAGATTTTGATTGGTCTAGCTCACCTTTTGAGACTTAAGCATA
Organism: Galagoides demidoff; assembly: GCA_963574575.1. Taxonomy (NCBI): domain Eukaryota; kingdom Metazoa; phylum Chordata; class Mammalia; order Primates; family Galagidae; genus Galagoides; species Galagoides demidoff. The sequence continues at coordinate 13,807 of CAUYQV010056149.1, read as the reverse complement.
GCAAAAGTTCTAGTCTGGACATGAATTTGGTTCTTTTGGGTCAGAAGGAGGCCTAATTAGGAGATAGATGGGTTGTGGGGGGGGAGTTTGGGAATTGGGGTATACGTGTGTGTGTCTGTGAGAGAGAAAAAGAGAGAACACATGAGTGTTTTGGGTTGCTAAGTGGATTTCCTTTATTGAATAGCCTTGGGTATACCTCATCTCTCAAATGCAGAGTCTCTCCACTCAATCTATGTAATCTGATTAGTGAAGTACCAGTAACATACTAGGAAAATATAGATAGTGATTGCCAAATGATACAGTTTTACAGGGGTTCAGAGAAGCATGTATGAGGGGGTAATAATAAAAAAAAAGAAAAATTTTCCCCTTTGTTATAGTCTAATCCTTTCAGTACTCTCTATTCGTAATATGAGAAAATTGGCACAGAAAATTGAAATAGGATAGATGCCATTCTTTTGCATGTACACATACTTGTATGTTTGTGTGCTGTTCTTTCATGGGACAGTCTCTACTCCTTGTATCCCTATACACACACACACACACACACACACACACACACACACACACACACACAACTTATATGTGGCCTTGCTTTTGATGTAGGAATTGCTAGCTTTTTAGTCAAGAGTCAAGAGCTGGCTTGATCAAAGTATTAAAGAACAAAGGAGAGGGAGAAGGGAATAGTATAAGGGTAGAGGGAGAGAGTTCGTATACTTGGATGTTGCTTATAAACCAAAATTAGTTTAATAGGATGATTAGAAGAAAGTACACAAGTATCTGCCATATAGATAATGTAAAAATATTAATTTGGAGGCATTAATTGCTATAGATTAAATTGATATTTTAAGACTACACTAAAAATTGGAACATGAGAAGAATATTAACTTTCCCCTATGATTAGCTATTAATTCAGTTTAACTATCTTCAGTTATTTCTGTATTATAGTTTTAGTAGAAGTAATGTATATCCTTACAGGTATAGTTCTATGAGAGTTTTGACAACCAGTATAAGATCAAGTTAAATATAACTTAGTAGCAATGTTAAGTTTTTGTCATTCATCATGTAAGGGCATGCTTCCTTTTATCCAAGAGGTTGATGTCTCTAGAAACTGTGCTTGAAGAAAGCTGTAGGATAAATATAGAAATGCTTTTGTAATGCTTTTTGTAAGATGAAAAAAAATTGTAGTGACAATAAAGCCCTTATTTGATTGTTAGTCTAAATTAAATAAATTGAATTGCTTAATGTAAGATACTATTTAAAGTGGCAATGGTGTTGATCTATCTATTATCAGTGATTCCTATTTGAATTTTATAGGAATCCATGGGAAAGAGCTATGATGGGAGAGCTTATGTTATCACCGGCATGTGGAATCCCAATGCACCAATATTTCTGGCACTTAATGAGGAAACCCCCAAAGGTGACTTTTCTTAAAAAATCCCTTATTATTTGCTTTAAATTTTATATTATGAACATGTTTTTTTAAAAAAAATTTGGTAGTCATTTAAAATGAAGATATTCTTTTCATTTAGAATTTGAGGTACTTTTTTGTACTTTGTGCTTCTATGGGGAAAAAACCCACTACATAAAAGATTATCCTCCCAAATATTAAGGAAACAAATTCAGGAGTTTTTACATACCTATGATTATTATTTTAACCATTTTTTTTTTTTGCCTCTGTTTGCCTGTGTTTTTTGCCTCTCCTCTTCATCATCTTATTTTAAACTAAATATAGTTTTAACCAATGAGTTATATTCTTACCTTACTGTTGGTCAAATAATAATTTATTTTTAGAATATAATGGATTAGTTTGTTTTATCTTTAGACCTAATATTATTTAGTTTACACCCACAGTAGACTTTTGGTTAAATATAGGAGCATTTGTGAATATTGATATGTTAATATGTTAGTGAAGAACATCAAAATGATAAGTATTCTCTAATTTCTTTAAAAAGAGTATTCACCAGTTTTGTATATTGTGTACATTTGATCTCACATTCAGTTGTCTAAAAGTTAATGCTAAAAAGACTATATAAAATTTATTTTTTCATAATTTAATATTAATAAATAATTTTTATACTTGCAATTTATTTCTGGAGGACATGCTCATAAATACCAGCCTACAACCTTCTTTCTTATAGTGGTTTAGAAAGAAAACACAACAATGAGAAAAATAAGCCTATTGATAATTTTGAAGACTCAAATATAGGAGTTTCAAGTTATAAAATATCAAGTTATAAAAGTACTTTCTGTTTTAATGTAACAAATTTCATTTAGTATTTTCATATACTTTTAGTCTTCCAGTAAGAGAAAATTCTTTTTTTTTTTTTTGAGACGGAATCGTATCACATTGCCCTCAGTAGAGTGCCAAGCAACCTCCGACTCCCAGGCTTAAGCAATTCTCTTGCCTCAGCTTCCCAAGTAGCTGGGACTATAGGTACCTGCCATAATGCACAGCTATTTTTTGATTGCAGTTGTCATTGTTGTTTGGCAGGCCCTGGCTAGGTTTGAGTCCACCACCTCCAGTGTATGTGGCTGGTGCCCTAGCTGCTGAGCTATAGGCACCAAGCCAAGAGAAAATTCATTTGTAATTTATTTGTTCGATTAACATAAACTTTGTATAATTTTATAATACAATAATATCCAAAATATAATGTGCTTTAAATCTTTTTATTTACTTAGATAAAATGTCATTCTGTTGCCCCAGGCTAGAGTACCATGGGATCATAGCTCACAGTAACCTGAAACTCCTGGGCTCAATCCTCTTGCCTCATCCTCCTGAGTAGGTGGGACTACTGGCACACTCACAACTCTTAGTTAATGTTTCTATTTTTTTAGTAGAGATGGGGTCTCACTCTTGCTCAGGCTGGTCTTGAATTCCTCAGCTCAAACAATCTGCTGGCCTTGGCCTTCTGGAGTGCTAGGATTACAGGTCTGAGCCATGACACACAGCCTATACTTTAAATTTAAAGTCAATTTATCTGCCACACAAAAATGTTGCCCTGATTTTTTTCTTTTTCTTTTTGAGATAGAATCTTGCTCTGTCATCCTGGGTAGAGTGCCTTGGCATCATAGTTTACAGCCAGCTCAAACCATTGGCCTCAAGTGATCCTCTTGCCTCAGCCTCCTGAGTGGTTGGGACTAAAGGCATGTGCCACCATGTCTGCCTGTTTGTTTTTTTTTATTTTTAGTAGAGACAATGTCTCACTCTTGTTTAGGTTGTTCTTGAACTCCTGACCTAAAGAATTCTCTGGTCTCAGCCTCTCAGAGTGGTAGTATTATAGGTGTGTGTGGGCTTATTATAATATTTTTTAAGAACCACTATTGAAGGTTCCTTCTAAGCATGGGCTTGGTTATTTGGACTTTCCTTTAACTGAGAACTAAAAGCTATGAACAAAATAGATATTAAAAATATTTATAAAGAAATTAAGAGATTTTAAAATAATATGAAATGAGTAGGCCACAGATGTAAGAAACTCAATGACTATCAAGCAGTATAAATAAACAAAAATGAAATCCATGTTTTGTTTATTCATAGTAAAACTGAAGAAAGTCAATATACGTTAGCCTAGAAGATTCTAGATTCAGTTTAAATGATGTCTGTGGCCACATTTTATTCTTTTTTTTTTTTTTTTTTTTTGAGACAGAGGCTCAAGCTATCCCCCTGGGTAGAGTGTCGTGACATCACAGCTCACAGCAACCTCCAACTCCCGGGCTCAAGCGAGTCTCCTGCCTCGGCCTCCCAAGCAGCTGGGACCACAGGTGCCCACCACAACACCTGGCCATTTTTTGGTTGCAGCCGTCATTGTTGTTGTTTTGGCGGGCCCAGGCTGGATTCGAACCCACCACCCTAGGTGTATGTGGCTGGCGCCTTAGCCACTTGAGCCACAGGTGCCGCGCCCAAGTTAAACATTTTAAATAATAACTAGAATTTTGACCTGTAACATACTGTTGTCTAAAGGTTACCATGAGGGTACTGACCTATCTCTAGGAACTTCCCTTACGGGATACAGCATGGAGATATTTGTATCAATAACATTTTACCTGTATAAGCTTAACATGTAGAAGGCTGTGCTTCTTTTCTGATTTGACAGTTCTTCCCATGCAATTCACTAAAACAAGCCCAATAATTTCTAGTATCTTTTTTTTTTTTACAAAAGGACAAATCTCAGGTGGGCCTGTGGCTCAGTAGGCAGGGTGCCAGCCTCATATACTGAGGGTGGTGGGTTCAAACCCGGCCCCAGCCAAACTGCAACAAAAAAAAAAGCCGGGTACTGTGACGGATGCCTGTTAGTACCAGCTACCCGGGAGGCTGAGGCAAGAGAATCACCTAAGCCCAGGAGTTGGAGGTTGCTGTAAGCTATGTGACACCACAGCATTGTACCAAAGGTGATAAAAAAAGGACAAATCTCTGTGTTTTAAAGAGGATCTCTGGAAAAATCTGATAGTGTTAGAATAAAAGGTATCATTTTAATATTTTATTTTATTTATTTTTATGTTAAGAATCTAATCTGATTTGGGGAATGAAAAAAAAATTGTCAGGAGATTTGGACACTTGATTTAGATAGGATAATTAGTGCCTGAGAAACATACTTGGAATACTTGGTTATCTATTTAATCATATTAAAATGTTTAAAAAATAAATATAGAAGGTAGTATGATTGTAAAGTATCTTGATTCTTTCACAAGTGAGGAAACTTTGTTTTCTTAAATAATCAAAGATTAATAAAGCAAAAATAAAACCCAGAAAATTTCTACTACAGATAAACGAGTGTACATGACCGTGGCAGTGGATATGGTAGTCACAGAGGTGGTGGAGCCTGTCCGCTTTCTCCTGGAGACAGTAGTTCGTGTGTACCCTGCAAATGAGCGATTTTGGTATTTCAGCAGAAAGACTTTCACAGAGACTTTCTTCATGAGATTGAAACAGGTAGGATCTCTTTGCTCTTTTCATATAGTAACACATATTTTTCTTTCTACCTTTCTTTTTTAATTCCAAGATAATCCTGAAGTAATAGTACAATTCCTCAGAAAATCAAATAATATTCTAAGTCAATCAAGAGAGTATTGAAAAATCCATATCTACAGCTCGGCGCCTGTAGCTCAAGCAGCTAAGGCACCAGCCACATACACCAGAGCTGGCGGGTTTGAATCCTGTCTGGGCCTGCCAAACAACAATGCCAGCTACAACCAAAAATAGCTGGGCGTTGTGGCGGGTGCCTCTAGTCCCATCTACTTGGGAGGCTGAGGCAAGAGAATCGCTTAAGCCTAGGAGTTGGAGATTGCTGTGAGCTGTGATGCCATTGCACTCTACCGAGGACAACACGTTGAGGCTCTGTCTCCAAAAAAAAAAAAAAGAAAGAAAAATCCACATCTAGGTAATGTAAGCTAAAATACCCAGCTAGTGTAATAATTATGTACTTTTTTCCTAGACTATAAAGTGAACATACTTTAATAGAAATATTGATTCTGCATATAAACAGCTTTTGTGCTTTTCATATATAATTACTTTAAACCAAAAAGACAGAACATAGAAATGGTGTCTGCTTATAAAATTCTAATAAAAACAATTTCCAGGAAATACCTAATTTAGATAGTTACTCCTGACTGTAATACTAGGTAATACACATTACATTGTATGTATACATCTTGTTTGACTAATCAGTAAAGTTATAAAATTATATTAGTATTAAATGAAAAAATTAAGGTTTTTATAACATCTTTAAAATAGGTAGTGTTAGTAAATAAAATATGTAATTTTTATTTTATAGTGAAGGAAGAAGATAACAGTGAAAAATAATTTGAATTTTAATAGTGTCAGTTTTTAAAACTCAGGGCAAAATGCTCTCTTGAATAATAGAAATTCTTTGTATTTGTTTTTGTTAGTACTCCCACTCTCTTGAGTTCTAAAATGCTTGTTTCATACACTGTAATATGTGAACTGTAATAAGGTAAAAGCAAGCACAAGTACAGTGAATAAATATAGAAACCACTTATCTATTTTCATATTAAAAAACTTGTCAGGGCTCAGTTAGGCTTCATGTACTAGATACTTTAAAATTATTGTGATTTTCATCTTTCATAAAATTATTATAGCTGTGGTTTGACTCAGCTTTTATTACTGTGTGGACTGTTTTTGCAACATACTGTAATGAAGATTATATGAGCAATATTCAAAACTTCAGTCTCCCGAGCAGCGTTTAATATTTTGTTATGAGATTATTTTCCCTCTCTCCCTCCCTCTGCATCATTCTGTCCCTTCTTTTGATAGTTTAGTTTTTATGACTATCAAGGGATTCTTTATTTTGAGCCAAAAGATTATTCAGAGTTGCATAATAGTGAATAAAGGAGCTGTATAGAAAGTGGGTTGTCATTCTTCCAGTGGTAATAAATTATTATGATGTTAATTATACGTCCTGGAGACCTGAGAAAAAGTTAGCTCCCTCACCCCTCCCATGCCCAGTTCTAGTACCCTAGTTCTCCCTCTATTTTATAAATATAAAAGATATGAAAATTCTGATATTATACATATAAAATTAGGGCAGCTTTAAAAAAAATTTCAGATTAATATGAGGGTTTAAATGAGTAGGTTATAGTGTTTATATTTCTTAGGCAAAGTCCAAGATGTAGTTGAACCCTTCACCTAGGTGTGCCATGTACCCCTACACTGTGCCTGTTAGGTTAGAGCACACTGGGTGGTGCCTTTGGCTCAAGGTTAGAGCACACTAATCCCCCTCCATCCTTCTTTCTCTCCCCACACCTGAATTTAATTGTCTTTTTCTCTTGGGTGGGTATGTAGTTCATCTACTGGTTTCATATTAGTATTGAGTACACTGGATACTTTTCCATTCTTGTGAGACTTTTCTAAAGAGTATGTTCTTCAGCGCCATCTAGGTTAATACAAAAGGTGTAACATCTCCATCTTTTTTATAGTCAAATAGTATTCCTTGGTATACATATACTACAGCTTATTAATTCATTCACAGGTTGATGGGCACTTGAGTTGATTCCACATCTTGATTGTGAATTTGAGCAGTGATAAACATTCTAATGCAAACGTTCATATGGTAAAATGATTTTTTTTCTTCTGGCTAGATATCAAGTAATGAGATTATGGGATCAAATGGAAGGTCTATCTACTTTTAGCTCTTTGATAATTATCCATACATACTTCTTTCCAAAGAGGCTGTATTAGTTTGCAATCTCACCAGCAGTGTAAAAGTGTTTCCTTCTCTCCAAAACCACTCCAGCATCTGCAGCTTCAGGACTTTGTGATGTGGGCTATTCTCACTGGGGTTAGTTGATATCTCAAGGTGATTTTGATTTGCATTTCTCTGATGATTAGGGATGATGAGGATTTTTTCATGTGTTTGTTAGCCATTCAGGTGTCTTCTTCAGAGATGGTTCTGTTCATGTTTTTTACATTGAAAAATGGGATTGTTTGCTATTTTTTGTTGATTAATTTGAGTTCTCTGTAGTTCTGGTTATGAGCCCTTAAGGCAGTGGTTCTCAACCTTCCTAATGCCTCAACCCTTTAATACAGTTCCTCATGTTGTGGTGACCCCCCAACCATAAAATTATTTTCGTTGCTACTTCATAACTGTAATTTTTGCTTCTGTTATGAATTGTAATGTAAATATCTGATATTAGGCAACCCCTGTGAAAGGGTCAGTCAACCCCTAAAGGGGTCACAACCCACAGATTGAGAACCGCTTGCTCCCTTAAGGGCTTTTGGCATGAGGATTGAAGAGTCTTGACACAGAATCTGTGCTGGGGAACTGAGGAGTCAGGGAGGAGTCCTCTCGAGCAAACCTCAGGTCTGTGTATCATAAAACAGGAAGAAGTAGGTAAAAATCTGCTTATCTGACATTGGCACTGATAGGGAGGACATGGAGAAGATCAGATAGAGTGTCTCCACCTTTGTTTTTGCAAAACTGCAGACCTTGAGCACGATCTTTGCCTCCAGTGTCAAGAGACCTAGGGAATCTAGAGAATCTTTACCAGAACTATTAGGCCTGGTATTACCACACCTCACATAAACATTCTTTCTTGAAGGTCAGTTTTCTGCCCTCCTGTATATATATAACTCACATGCCATTTTCGTGACTCTTTAGGTCTCTCAACCAGAAAATGAGCTTATGCTCAAGGTCATGGCATAGGTTTCCCTATAGAGCCCTTTGTCAGATTCGTGACATGCAAATATCTTTTACATTCTGAAAGCTGTGTGTTTGCTTTAATTATTGTGTTTTTAGTTGTGCAGAAGCTTTTTAGCTTAATTAGGTCCCATTTATTTTTGTTGTTGGCAATTGCCAATGAAGTCTTCATAAAATCTTTCCCCAGGCCAATAGCATCAAGGATTTTGTCCATGCTTTCTTCTAGGATTTTTATGATTTCATGTGTTAGATTTAAATCTTTTATCTTTCATGAGTCAATTTTTGTAAGTGATGAGAGGTACGGGTCCAGTTTCATTCTTTTACATGTTGTTATCCAGTTATTCTGGCACTGTTTATTGAGTAGGTACTTTTCTCCAGTGTATGCTTCTGTTTGGTTTATCAAAGATCAGATGGTGATAAGAGGCTGGTTTCATCTCTAGATTTTCTATTTTGTTTCATAGCTCTAGGTTTCTATTTTTGTGTTGGTACCATCCTGTTTTGTTTACTATGGACTTAAGGTATAACCTGAAATCTAATAAAGTAACACTTCTGGCATTGTTTTTATTACTAAGAATTATGTTGTCTCTATGGATTTTTTTCTGGTTCCACACAAAAAGAACTTTTTTGGGTTTTTTTTGAGTTCTCACAGTATGCTGTTGGTATTTTAATGGAATTGCATTACATCTGTGGCTTGCTTTGTAGTATAGACATTTTAACAATGTTGATTTTTCCGGCTTGGCACCTGTAGCTTAGTGGTTACAGCGACAGCCACATACACCAAGGCTGGCAGGTTCAAACTCAGCCGCAGCTAGCTAAACATCAATGACAACTGCAACAAAAAATAGCCAGGTGTTGTGGCGGGTGCAGGGTGCAATGTAGTCCTAGATACTTGGGAGGCTGAGGCAAGAGAATCGCTTAAGCCTAAGAGTTTGAGGTTGCTGTGAGCTGTGATGCCATGGGCACTTTACCAAGGGTGACATAGTGAGACTCTGTCTCAAAAAGAAAAATGTTGATTTTTTTGTAGCCCAAAGCATGGTATATTCTTCCATTTATTAATGCCTTCTGCTTTTTCTTTTCTCAAGGTTTTGTAATTCTCTCTGTAGAGATCCTTCACCTTTTTTGTTGTATATATTCACAGGTTTTCATTTTCTTTGAAGCAACTGTGAGAGAGATGTGTCCTTGATTTGCTTCTTGGCTTGATTGTTATTGGTGTATAGGAAGACTTCTTCAGACATGGATTTTATATCCTGAGATGTTAACTGTATTTCTTGATCACTTCTAGGACTCTTGTGGTTGAGTCTCTGGGATTTTCTTCATCTTCTTCTTCTTTTTTTGGAACACTTTACTAATTTGCGTGTCATCCTTGCGCAGGGACCATGCTAATCTCTGTTATCGTTCCCATTTTAGTATACGTGCTGCCAAAGTAAGCTCATCTTTGGGATTTTCTAAGTATAAGATCATGTCATGATGAGAGTGAGAGTTGACCTTCTCTATCCCCATTTGGATACCCTTAATATCCTTCTCTTGCCTAATTGCTTTGGCTAGGACTTACAGCACAATGTTGAATAGTAGTGGTGATAGTGGACATCCCTATCTGGTTCCAGTTCTAAGTGAAAATGCTTTCAGTTTTACTCCATTCAGTAAGATATTGGCTATGGGTTTGTTGTAGATAGCTTCTATCATTTTAAAAAATGTCCTATCTGGCTCGGTGCCTGTGGCTCAAGCAGCCAAGGCATCAGCCACATACACCTAAGGTGGCGGGTGCCTGTGGTCCCAGCTGCTTGGGAGGCTGAGGCAGTAGACTTGCTTGAGCGCAGGAGTTGGGGGTTGCTGTGAGCTTCAATGCCATGGCACTCTACCCAGGAGGATAGCTTGAGGCTCTGTCTCAAAAAAAAAAAAGTCCTATCTATGCGTATTTTCTTAAGTGTTCTTGTCAGATAGGGATGCTGAATTTGGCCACATGCTTTGAGAGGACCGTATGGTCTTTGTTTTTGCTTCTATTTATGTGTGGATTACATTTATGGGTTTGTGTATGTTAAATCAACCTTGTATCCCTAGGATAAAGCCTACTTGAGTAGATGTATAATTTTCTTTAATGTGTAGCTGTATTCTGTTTTCTTGGATTTTATTGAGGATTTTTGCATCAATATTCTTTAGGGAAATTGGTTGGTAGTTCTCCTTTTTTGTTGGGGCCTTTCTTGGTTTTGGTATCAGGCTGATTTTACTTTATAGAATGTGGTGGGGAGAGTTCCTTCCTTCTCAATGTTTTGGAATAGGTTCTGCAGTACACGTACAAGCTCTTCTTTGAAGGTTTGATAAAATTCTGATGTACAAAGCCATCTGGTCCAGGGGGTTTTTTTGTTAGGAGCTTTTTTACTGTTGCAATTCAGGGCTTGATATTGGTCTTTTCAAGAAATCTATTTCTTCTTGGTTAGAAATAGGAAGGTTGTGTGATTCCGGGTATTAGTTCATTTCCTCTACATTTTCAAATTTCTGGGCGTAGGAGTTTTTTGGTAGTAATCAGGGATGGTCTTTTATATCTTTGTGAAATCTATTGTTATTTCCTCTTTTTCATTTTGGAGTGAAGTTATTAGAGATCTTATTTTTCTGTTTCTAGTTAATCTGGCCAAAGGTTTATCTATGTTGCTTATCTTTTTCAAGAACCAACTTTTTGTTGCATTAATTTTCAACTGATTATTTTTCCCAGAGGATTTGATAGCTTTTGGCTTTATTATTGTTATGTTCAAGGAATCTAATGATTTTCTTCTTTATTTCTTCCTTAACCCAGTTGTGTTCAGCGTAAGGTTGTTTAGTTTCCATGACTTTGTGTAGGGATGAAGGTTTTTGTTGGAATTGGGTTCTACCTTTATTCTCTTACGGTCTGAAAAGATACTAGGTATAATTTCCATTTTTAAAATTTTGTTGAGGTTTGATTTGTGTACTAGGATATGATCAATTTTGGAGTATGACCCATAAGCTGATGAGAAGAACATATTATAGGGTAATTTTTAATTATTAAATGGCTGTTTTTGTATTTTTAAAATTGTTAATGTTGATTACTTTGAGTGGTAAATACCATGAGGATTTTCTTAGTAATAAAACATTAAAAATGCTACATAAGCCAGGTGTGGTGGCTCATGCCTATAATCCTAGTACTTGGGGAAGCAGAGGAGGGTGAATCTCCTGAGCTTAGGAGTTTGATGCCAGCCTAAGCAAGAGCAAGAATCTGTCTATACTAAAAAATAGAAAAATAAGCCAGGTATTGTGGTGGGTACCTGTAGTTCTGGCTACTTGGGAGGCAGAGGCAAGAGGATTGCTTAAACCCAAGAGTTTTAGGTTGTCAGCTATGATACTACGGTATTCTACCCAGGGCAACAGAGTGAGACTCTGTCTCAAAAAAATAAAAAAAGTTACATGGGATCACTTGATAGGAATTAAAAAGATTAAATTAGATTTAGTTGTAATAATCAACTCTATTAAATGTGAGACTGATTAAATGAAACTTAAATATGAAGAAAATGGCTTCTAACTTTACTGCTATAATCTGTATTAAAGAATAGGTTGAAAGCAGTGAAAAATTGACTAGATTACATATGAAGATATACCTATCTTGAGCAGAAGTACTATAATTAAAATGAAAAAAAATTGAAATCTAGAGAAGTTAAATGAATTGTTAAAATTCATATGAATAGTGATTATGAGAGCTGAGACTACACCTCTTTGACCTTAAACAGACTATGCTGCTGTAAGGTCAGGCTAGCTTTTCCTGCAGCTGCAGGGACCAGGCTGGTTTGTGAGTAATCTGGGGGATATTAGGTTAGACTAGACACAGTTGGTAAAAGGAAGAAGTAGGTCAACATCTAGTGCAATTAACTGTTGCCTTTGAAAATCTGGACCCAGGTCATTATTACTTTAGAGGATTTAAGGGAAAATAGATTAATTTCATTTCAGAGTGATTTTTACTTAGACACCTAGAACTATTTCTTTCATTCTGAGTATATTGGACTTACTGAATGAACTGAAGAACTAATCTGGTGTCTGTATAAAGTGGTGGAGTAAACCAGACTTGTAGGGGCAACACCAAACTAGATGGGATGCCCTGTCCTAAATTATTCTTTCTTGCCCGTTTTCTTATTCTCAAATACTATGTATAGCAGGACTTTTATCTATGGGCAGTGGGGATATACATTTTTTTTATATTGTGTATACATTAACAAATTACCATAGCTATAGTTATTTTTATTTTTATTTTTGGAGACAGAGTCTCTGTTGCCCTATCTAGAGTACACTGGCATCATTGTAGTTCACTGTCACCTCAAACTCCTGGGTTCAAGTGAGTCTTTTGCCTCAGCCTCCTGAGTACCAGGGACTACAGGCATGTACCATCAGACCTAGCTAATTTTTCTATTTGTTGTAGAAATGGGGGTCTCGTTATTGTTCAGCCTGGTCTCAAACTCCTGAGCTCAAGTAATCCTCCTGCCTTGGCCTTCCAGAATTCTAGGAAAACAATCTTGAGCCACCATCCCTGGCCTATTGTTAATATACTTTTTTAACTTTTACTGCAGAGTTAAAAGTGATGTATGCACTACCATAACAATATTAGAGATTTTTAGGATGGGTATGGTAGTTCTTACCACACCTTCCAGAGGCCAAGGCAGGAAGATTGCTTGAGGCTAGGAGTTTGAGACCAACTTGGACAACACAGTGAGGGCTAATCTCTATGAAAAATATAAATATACCAGCTTGTATACTTATAGTCTCAGTTGCTTAGAGGCTAATGTAGGAAGATTGCTACATTAGGAAGAGTTGAAGGCTATAGTGAACTATGATCACACTATTGCACTCTAGGTGAGTGAGACCTTGGCTCTAAAAATGAAACAAACATTAAAAAAAGATAGATTCTGATTTTGACTATATATTTATTAGTGAGTTTTATGCATGCATATATTTTTACATTGTTCGTTTATGCCCTTTGAAGAAGTCCCATTACCATTTCCTATAAGTCAGGCCTAGTGTTATTTATTAACTCCTTTGGCTTTTGTTGGGGGAAAGTCTTTATTTCTTCCTCATTTCTGAAGATAGATTTCTCAAGTGTAGTATTCTTGATTAGCAGGGTTTTCAATTCCATATATTGAATACATGATTCAACTTTCTCCTGCCTGCAAAGTATCTGCTTGAGAAATCCATTTTTATAACTCTGTATTTATTTTTGACTTTGATGATTTAATTATTCTGTGTCTTGGTAGACCTTTTCAGGTTCAACATATTTGGGAATTTTGGGGTTCTTGAATCTGTATATCCATTTCTCTCTCCGAATTTGGGAAGTCTTCAGCCATGATTTCTTTAAAGAGATTTTTCTGTCTCTTTATCTGTTTCATTTCCTTCTGATATTTTTGTAAAATACATGTATTGTTTTCCTTGATGATTAATTTTAAATGACTTATCTTTGAGTTCATTATTTTTTTCTTCCACTTGACTAAGTCTGCTATTGCAACCTCTATCAACCTCTATTAAATTTTTCTTTTTTTTTTTTTTTTTTTGAGATGGAGCCTCAAGCTATCCCCCTGGGTAGAGTGCCATGGCATCACAGCTCATAGCAACCTCCAACTCCTGGGCTCAAGCGAGTCTCCTGCCTCTGCCTCCCAAGTAGCTGGGAC